>CAUYQG010045261.1:0-21311 GCA_963574415.1 Tarsius wallacei | reverse complement strand
TCCCTGACTGTTGGTTGTGGGTGTTTATAAATCCAACTGTCTTTTGGACATTGATTTCATACTCTGAGACTTTGTCAAAGTTGTTTATCAGTACAAGGAGGCTCTTGACAGACTCCCTAAGGTTTTCAAGGTATAGAATCATATAGTCTACAAAGAGGGATAGCTTAAGGTCCTCCTTTCTTATCTGGATTCCCCTGACTTTCTTCTCTTGCCTGATTGCTCTGGCTGAGACTTCCAGCACTATGTTGAACAGGAGGCACGAGCATGGGCATCCTTGTCTTGTTCCCATTCTTTGGGGGAATACTTCCAACTCTGCCCATTGAGCAAAATATTGGCTGTGGATTTGTCACAGATAGCTCTTACTGTTTTGAGGAATGTTCCTTTTATGCCTCGGTGCTCAAAGGTTTTTCTCAAGAAGGAATGCTGGATTTTGCCAAATGCTTCTTCCACACTTAATGATATAAACATGTGGTTCTTGGTTTTATATTCATTGATGAGCTAAATTATGTTTGTGGTCTTATGAATGTTGAACCAGCACTACATTTCAGGAATGAAGCTCACCTGGTCATGGTGGATGATCTTTGAGATGTGCTGTTGGATCTAATTTTCTAGAATCTTATTGAGAATTTTTGTGTCTATGTTCATCAAGGAGATTGGCCTGTAATTCTCTTTCCTTGTTCAGTCTTTGCCAGGTTTGGGTATCAGTATGATGATAGCTTCATAAAATAAGTTGGGGAGAATTCCATCATTCTTGATTGCCTGGAATACTTTCAGTAAAATTGGTATCAGCTCCTCCTTGTATGTCTTGTAGAATTCAACTGGGAAGCCATCTGGTTTGGGGCTTTTTTTCTTTTTTTTTTTTTTTTTTTTTAGTGGAGAGATTTATTATGAGTGAGTTTATTTCCTGGATTTTTACCAGTCTGTTTAGAGTTTCATTTTCTTCTTATTTCCACCTTGGGAGGTTGTGTGATGTCAGAAAGTCCTTCATTTAGGTTTTCTAGTTTATTTACATACTGGTGTTCATAGTAATCTTGGATAACCATTTGAATTTTTTCAGGGTCAGTTGTGACTTTGCCTTTTGTGTTTCTAATTGTGTTTATTTGGATTTTCTCTCTTTTTTTTTAGTCAATCTGGTCAGGGGTCCATCAATCTTATTCATCCTTTAAAAGAACTAGCTTTTTGTCTTGTTGAGCCTTTCTATGATATTTTGGTCTTCTATATCCTGCAACTGTAATTTATATTGGTGATCTGAATTCTTCTGCTGAAGTTAGGATATAGGTGATCTTGTCTTTCCAGCTCCCTTAAGTGTGATGTTAGGCTGCTTACTTGTGATCTTTCCATTTTCGTGATGTGTGCATGCAAAGCTATGAATTTTCCTCTTAATACAGATTTTGTGGCTTTCCAGAGATTCTGATAAGATGTGTCTTTGTTTTTCTTTGTTTCCAGGAGTCTCTTTATTTCTGTCTTGATTTCCATGTTTACCCAGAAGTTGCTTAGCAGCACGTTGTTTGGTGTCCATGTCTTTGTGTGTTTTAGGAGCATCTTTTTGGCGGCAATATTTATTTTTATTCCACTGTGGTCTGAAATGATGCATGGTATTATTTCAATCTTTTACAATTTGTTCATGTCTGAAAATGTGATCAATTTTGGAGTATGTTTCATGTGCTGATGAATAGAATGTATATTCAGTATCTCCTTCTTGGCTTTTTGCCTCAATGATCTATCTAAAGCTGTTAGTGGAGTATTTAGGTCTCCAGCTATGATTGTGTGAGAGTGAATGTCCTCTGTTTACTTAGTAGTTGTTTTATAAAACCTAGTGCTCCTGTGTGTTGGATGCATATATGTTTAGGATGGATTTTTTTTATGGTGAATTGAGCCTTTTATTATTATATAGTGTCCTGCCATGTCCTTTTGATGGTTTGAAGACTGCTTTGTGTGATATCTGAATAGCTATTCCTGCTTTCTTCTGTTTTCCATTTGCCTGAAAGACTGTTTTCCAGCCTCCAACTTTGAGACTGTGAGTGTCCTTTACAGAATGGGCTTTTCTGAAGTTGGTCACCTCTGCTTTTACTTCCAGTACAACTTTAATGAATTTCACTTCTAGTTTCTAGAAGTGAGGTGAGTTTTCTGGAGGTAGTAGATTGTTAGATCATACTTCTTTAGCCATTTTGCCAGTCTATGTCTCTTCAGTGTCACATATAGACCATTCACATTCAAGTTGATTATTGAAATGTGAGAGTTTTTTCTGTCATAGGCTCTTAGGGGATTGCTTTGTCTCCTTTTTACTTTTGTATTTATATATGTGTGTGTTCATTTTTGTGAATGATCTGTATGCTCTGTTAACTCTGTCCTTGCCTGTACTTTTTTTATGGGTATAATTGTTCCTTTTTTTCCTGTGTTCAACACCTTCTTAAGTGTCTCCTGAAGGGCTTGTCTGGAGGTGGCACATTCTCTTAGGGATTGGATGTCTGGGAAGAATTTTGGCTCTCCATTACTGATGAAGCTTAAAGTGGCTGAGTGGGAAATTAGTCGTTGAAATTATTTATTTGGGAACCCTAAAGATAGGACCCCAGTCCATTCTGGCTTGTAGTGTTTCTACAGACAAATCTGGAATGATTCTGATGAGTCTTCCCTAGTAGGTAGCCTGACCGTTCTCTCTTGCTACCTTTAGGATTTTTTCTTTCATGCTTATTTTGTGGAGGTGGATGACTATGTGCATCAGGAATGGTCTTCTCATATGATACCTTGCAGAGGTTCTCTGAATCTCTTGTGCTTAGATGGTCACCTCTCTAGCAAGATGTGGGAAGTTTTCTTGGATGACTTCAAGGAATGCTTGTTCCATTTCCTTGAAATGGTGTACTTCATTTCCCTTGCTGCTTCAGGAATGCCAATCAGGCGTAGATTTTGGATTCCTGACATAGTCAAGAATGGATGCTTTATTCCTTCTTTTGAGATGTTTTTCTATGTTTTTGACAGACTGAGTTAATTTCATATTTTGGCCTTCAAGCTTTGAGATTCTTTCCTCTGCCTGGTTAACCCTGCTCCCTGTGCTTGTTAGTATGTTCTTGATTTCCAGGATGAAGTTTTTCATTTCTACTATTTCAGAATGGGCTTTTCTGAAGTTGGTCACCTCTGCTTTTACTTCCAGTACAACTTTAATGAATTTCACTTCTAGTTTCTCTTGGTTCCTGCTCATTTTTTGCCCTCCAATCTCCGATTTCTTTGTCTGCTATCTGGGACAGGTCATTCTGGGAGGTTTCCATTGTTTGCATTCTGACAGCTGCTTTTTCAGGCACTGTCTCTTTAGAACTCTGAGGTTTGCCTGTAGTTTTTTATTGATTTTTCCTCATTTGTGATAGGCCTCTCCTTGTTGACTGTAATTCCTTTTTTGGTTTGTGACTCTAAAGCTGTTCAATCACCCTCTGTTCTAGGACCCTTTCTGTGGTTCAATATAGGTCACTGAGTGAGAGATGGAGGGGCAGTCACTTCTGCTCCTTGCTTCACCTTTTGGCAGGTTTCCATCACTGCAGATTTTCTCTCCCCTGCTGAATTAGTCAGACCAGCTTTCAGCTCCTGCTGCTAGCACTCTGTGGAGAGTAAGCAGGGTACATGGGCTTCCTGTCTGCTGTCTCTGGTTTACAGCACAGGAGCCTTCCCACTGAGAAATCCTTCAGGTATAATTTGTGATGCATCTTCCCTGTTCAGGTCCACACTCTGTTCTTGAAATAGAGTAAGTTATCTGCCACAGAGGAGTGTGGGTGTTCCACCCTGCAGAAATGCAAAGCTTAGAGGTGGTTCTTCCTGATCTGGCTGGGATGACCACCAGTCATTGGCAGTGGACATCAGCTGTGCCCTGCTCAGGACTCTTACCACATTGGATCAAGGACCCACATATTGCTAAAAAGGGGTGAGCCTTCCCAAGGTGTCTTTGTCTCACTCACCCACTTTCATTCACCAGACAGGGTTTCCATTCTTATGAGAGCCTGCAGCATGGCAGAAAATGGAGAACCTAGATTCCCCTATTATAATTTATGTTTTAGTAGACTTTGAGTCAAAATAAGAACATTTGAAATTTGGGGCCATTGTAAAGTTCATTGTTTCCTATAATCAAGATTGAAATGACCACAATTATAGTTTTGGTTTCTTGTTTTCACAAAGCTCATTGTTATGGAACAAGTGAAGATTTTGACTGTGAAGTTTCATTATTCTGGGAGGAAGGATTTGTGACTCTTCAAGCTGCCATTAATGCTGCTATTATAGAAGTGAGTACAAAATATTCAATGCAAACTAATTCTTAATGCAAATTAATGATATTAAAGGCATCAAAAGTTTCATAAAAGAAAATACAAATGGATAGCCTTTTTTTTATTTACTCATTCTTATCTTTAAAACACAGTTTTAGTATGTTATTATATGTCATAGGATGTAAATACAAATAGAAGAAAAATTGACTCAAACAAATGGACTTGACCTTGTCAGGAAGCTGGGCGTGTAATAAGAAAATTATTAGAATAGAAATTGACTATCATGGAGTATAAATAAAGTCCTTATAAGTAAATGAGAAGGCTGGGTGCAATGGCTCATGCCTGTAATCCCAACACTTTGGAAGGCAGAGGCAAGAAGATTGCCTGAGCCCAGGGGTTGGAGACCAGCATGAGCAACTGGGTGGGTTGCTCATCTCTACAACAAATTAAAGAAAAAAAAAAAATTAGCCAGATGTGATGGCACGTACCTATAGGTCCAGCTACCTGGAAAGCTGAGATGGAAGGATTGCCTGAACCCAGCAAATTGAGGCTGTGGTAGCTGTGAGTACACCACTGCACTCTAGTCTGGGAGACATAGTAGGAATCCGCCAACAAAAATTAAAAAAAAAAAAAACAGTAAATGAGCAAAACCTCCCCAGCCTAGGATGCCTTGAAAGAATTCTTCATTGAAATAAGTTTTAAACTTGAAGCTTAAGGTGAGGGGTAAGGTCAGAAAAGGCTTTACAAGCAAATCATCAAGTAATGATAGGCAGAAAGGGGATAAAGCCAAGCTCCACGTAGGCCAGTGGCAGGACAGTAGACAGTATCCTAAATTTCATGTTTCTCTTTTCCCAAAAGTTGATATCATCAGACAAGAGAGCATCACACCCCAACAGGTGGATTATGCATTCATAAGAAAATAGATTATTGAAAGAAAACAGAACATTCCATTTATTAATATAAAAATTTTGTTTATTAATATCTATCTTCAGATCACGACAAATCACTCAGTAATGGAGAACCTGATGTCAGTTACTGGAAAAAATATGAAGATACATTCCTTCATTGGTCAATCAGGAATTCTAACTGATGTATTTGTTTTCATCTGTATTATTGCCTTTTCTTCATTCACTTACTATGCATCTGCTAACATCACAAGAGAGAGGAAAAGAATGAAGGGCTTGATGACAATGATGGGTCTTCGAGATTTGGCATTCTGGTGAGTCAAACGAAACACACATAAATAAAGGGAGGAACTCGGGAAAACTAGGCGTCTTCAATGCATCTTTATTACAATCTAATGATTTTCTTTTTCCTTTATCCCTGTGAATAGAATAAATTGTCCTTGGTGTAATGTTTGCCAGACTGAGGCTGGGTGTTACTATGCTTTTCTGAGTGAAGAAAGAATGTTGGTGCATTAGGTTTGTTGGGTGGTTATAAAGCAGGGATCATGACCATGGCAATAGGTGGTAGACAAGCTAGACATTAGACATTGGTGTCTATGCCAGACTGAAGTGGAACTCAAGCTAGGATGGGACTGAAAAGAACTCCTTGGAGATTGAGGAGTATGATGGGTGTATCTGAAGGAATGAGATGGCAAAATAGGATTGTGACTAGAGGCCAGGTAGTTTGAATTTGAAATGTCAGAGATTGAAGAATTCTAAGAATGGACAAGGTTCAGTGTGAGAACATGTGAATAATTGATGTAAAGGGCATGGATGTGATGTTTACAGGGAAGAGGAAGTTAATATAACAGAGAAGATAGGGAGCCAGGTGATGTGTGCATATGGCAACTAATTAGGAGTCTGGAAGGTTTTTTCCAGTGTTAAAATTCTATGGATCTATATTGAACTCTTCATCGAATCGATATCTGAGAAAAATACAGCAGAGCAGTGAAATCTAAAGACTTTGGAGCCAAAATGCCTGGACTGAAATCATAGCTACTTAATACCCTTGTTCATTAAGTTTCCTGTCAAAAAATGAGGAAAACAATGGCATTTCTCCATGGGGCTATTTTGAGAATAAAATGACTTAATATTTGTAAAGTTCTTTAAATATTCCCAACACATAATAATTGCCATATGATGTGTTAGCTACTATTTTGTTGCAGCTGTTTTTGTTTTTTATTTTTAAAATTATGATAATTTTATTGTGCCTTTCTTTTTTTCTGTTTTTTTATTATAAAGACATGGGGTATAATTCAGGGTTAGGTATACAAATGTTGATTATGTAGGTACACTTGTTGATGAGGTGTGCCCCTCCCTTCCCTGGCAGTTTCCCTCAACTGCCAATCCCACCCCCCTCTCCAGACAGTTTCCCATTGCTGCCAATCCCTTTCTTAGTGTATTATAATTGTTCAAGGTCCGCATATGAGTGAGAACATATGGAACTCTGTTCTTTGCTTCTGTGATAGATAACAGAGTATGATCGACCCTAAATCCATCCAAGTTGCTGCAAAGTCCATATGTTTGTCTTTCTTTATGGGTGCATAATATTCCATTGTGTATATTTACCACATGTTTAAAATCCAGTTCTGCTTCAATGGGCAGCATGGTTGGTTTCATATTTTTGCTATTGTGAGTAGAGCTGCAGCAAACATATGTGTACATGTATCTTTTTTGTAGAATGATTTGTGTTCCTCTGGGCATATTCCCAATACGGGAATTGCTGGGTCATATAGAAGGTCAATATCTGTTCTTTCAGAAATTGTCACACTGTCTTCCAAAGAGGTTACACTAGTTTGCATTCCCACCAGCAGTGTAGAGGCGTTCCTTTTTCTCCGCATCCTCGCCAGCATCTGTTGTTGTTTGTTTTATTAATGATAGCCATTCTTACTCGGGTTAGGTGGTATCTCAATGTGGCTTTGATTTGCATTTCTCTGATGATGAGTGAGGCTGAGCACTTCTTCACGTGTCTGTTGGCTGCCTGTATATCTTCTTTTGAGAAGTGTCTATTCCTGTCTTTTGCCCACTTTTTAACCGGGCTGTTTGTTTTTTTCCTTTTGGCGCTTTTGAGTTCCTTGCCTTTTTCAGATACACTTTGGCAAATAATTTTTCCCATTCTATGGGCTGTCTCCCTGCTCTCTTGATGGTTTCTTTTGCTTTGCAGATGCTTGTTAGTTTGATGACGTCCCACTTGTCTAACTTATTTCTTAAGGTATGGGCATTTAGGGTTCTGATCAGGAATTAGTTGCCAGTTCCAATTTCCATAAGGGTGTCCCCTGCATTTTCTAAGATTCTTATAGTTTGAGGTTTTACATTTAGGTCTTTGATATACTTAGAGTTAATTTTTGTGCATGGTAATAGGTAGGGGTTCTATTTCAATCTTTTGCATGTGATCAGTCAGTTTTCCCAGCACCATTTACTGAATAGGTTCTCCTTTCCCCAGTGGTTGTTGTTGGAGGCTTTGTCTAAGATGAGTTGGCTGAGAAATTGAGGCTTTGCTTCTGGAATCTCTATCCTGTTTCATATTCCTGTTCTTGTACCAATACCAGGTTGTTTTGATTACTGTAGTCTTATAGTAAAGTTTGAAGTCTGGAAGTGTGATACCTCCTGCTTTGTTTCTTTTGCTAAGGATTGTTTTGGCTATTCGTAGTCATTTATGTTTCCATATGAATTTCTGTGTTGTCATTTCCAGGTCTGAGAAGAATGATGTTGGTAACTTAATGAGTATTGCGTTGAATCTGTAGATTGCCTTTGGTGGCACGGACACTTTCACAATGTTGATTCTTCCTATCCATGAGCATGGAATATTTTTCCATTTGTTTGTGCCTGCTTGGATTTCTTTGAGCAGTGTTTTGTAGTACTCATTGTAAAGGTCTTTCTCTTCTCTGGCTAGGAAGATGCCGAAGTTTATTTTTTTGTTGCTGTTGTGAATGGGATTGTGCTTTCAATTTGGGTCTCTGCCTGCTTGTTGTTGGTGTATAGGAATGCAGCTGTCTTTTGCACATTTATTTTGTACCCTGAGACTTTGCCAAAGTCCATTATCAGTGCAAGCAGATTTTTGACAGATTTTCTTGGATTTTCAAGGTGTAGGATCATATTATCAGCAAAGAGAGATAACTTGACTTCCTTTTTTCCTATTTAGATAACCCTGATTTCCTTCTCTTGTCTAATTGCCCTAGCTGGGACTACCAACACAATGTTGAGCAAGAGGGGTGAGAGTGGGCAGCCTTGTCTTCTTCCAGTTTTCAGGGAAAATGTTTAAAGTTTCTGACCATTTAGCAATATGTTAACTGTGGGTTTATCATAAACGGCACTTATATTTTGAGGTATGTTCCTTCTATACCTACATGTTTGAAGGTTTTTATCAAGAAGGGATGCTGGATTTTATCAAATTATGTGGCTTTGTTTTTACATCTGCTGATGTATTTAATTACATTTATGGTCTTGCGAATGTTGAACCAGCCCTGCATCCTGGGGATGAAGCCTTTATTGTTCCTTTCAAAGAATATTGTAAAACAAGATAAAGAAATTAATGAGGAAAGTGAACTATTCTGAGACAAAACGAATTGGATTCTTTGAAAGTATTTGGTCATAAAAAAGAATGAATGGAATTAAAAGCAAGAATACAGAGTATTTGGTGGACACATCCAGAGAAAGATGACATCAGTTTTTGGGGAAAGAGAGACATGGCAAAATGTCTTATCTCTAAGGAAATCTGTGACACTCCCTCACCTAAAGAGGCTCCAGAAAGGAGAAAATAATCTGAGATGTGTGGAGTAGCTACCCTATGCTAAGACAGTGTCCTACCGAGGCATTACCTCATTGAGTTTTCCTTGCAGGGTTTTCTCTGGTGTCCAAAGAAGTAAAGGACAAATAGCGTGGTTGCAGAGTTTGCCCATAGTCGTGAGAGTGCAGTAAACAAAATGTTTGAGCCCAAATCTGTTAGATGGGAAAGTTCAATTTTCCTTTTGTTCCACAGTGACGTCCGTGTGTGTGTGTGTGTGTGTCTGAAATAAAATTTAGGGAAACAAATCCCCATTCCTAAAGAATTCTGTCCAAAACTTTTACATTGTGTTTACATATTCTAGAACACTCAATAAGTGTCTGCTGAAGGAGAAAATGAATGAGTGAGTGAATGAATGAATGAATGGGGTAAGAGTCCACTTCAGGTCCTCCTTTTCAACTGAACATGAAATAGTAAAATGACATTTTGTTTCCACATCAGGCTTTCCTGGGGTTTGCTCTATGCTGGCTTCATCTTCGTCATGGCCATTTTCTTGGCGCTTGTTATAAAATCTACCCAGTTTGTCATCTTGACGGGCTTCGTGGCAGTCTTTGCCCTCTTTTTCCTCTATGGATTGTCAGTGGTGAGTTAGTGAATTAAATATCCCTCCATCTACCTCATAGCCTGAAAAACAATTGTTGGTTTTCAATTGTGTTATTACTATATAGGGAGTCCTCAACACACGAAAGAGTTTGGTTCCCAGAGCACGTTCATAAGTCCGTTTGTTGTAAGTCCAACAAAGTTAGCCTGGGTATCCAACTAACACAATCAGCTATATACTACCGTATGTATTTAATAGGTTACACTGATACCTGGTGGAGAGAAACAATATGTTAAAAAAACACAGATGTGCTTTGTTAAAAATCTGTAACCTGAATATTCATACATAGGAGACTTACTATACATTTTTTTTCCTGTCTGCTCTGTTTGCATGTGGAAATCTATAAACAGGTACAATTTGATTTGAGGTATTTGTGATGCCACTTTTTAGCACAATTTGCAGAGCATAGTTTTGTGTATTATATATAAAATAATAACATAATCATAATTTTGTATATTAAATCTCTCGTTTTATTACGTTGTTAATAATTTTTAGAGAAACAAACCAACTAGATTTCCTGTTATTTTAGATGGCTTTGAGTTTCTTAATGAGTGTCTTGATAAAGAAACCTTTCCTCGCCGGCCTGGCTGTGTTCCTTCTCACTGTCTTTTGGGGGAGTCTGGGATTCACATCATTATACAGACACCTTCCTGCATCTTTGGAGTGGATTTTAAGTTTGCTTAGCCCCTTTGCCTTCATGCTTGGAATGACCCAGGTAAGAAACAATCTAATTATTTATGAATGAGAGTTCTGAAACATCTTGCCTCTCTGGAATTCAGTAGGTTGTAGTTATCAGCATTATAAGTTTTAGAACCCTAGTGAGACTCTTATAAGGTTGCAAAGATGAACTTTTGAAAGTAGCCCAGCAAAATAAGACATTTAGAAAATGAAAAAAAGGAAGTTTAATACACAATTATTTAAAGACAATGTGAAGTGTTTTCTTAAGCTATGCGTTTAAATTTTGAATTCAAGGATTACGTGGCAGTTTTGTTACATGGGTGTATTGCATGATTGTGAGGTTTGAACTTCCATCAAACCCGTTGCCCAAATAATGGACATAGTAACCAATCTAGAATTAAACATGGACTTCATGTTGCAAATCTAATTTGAAATAACAATTCCAGTTTATATTTTTACTTAGTAATTGAGTAGAACACATGACTGCAAAAACCACGAAGTAAAATCAAAAGTTAAAAACATCTTGAAAATTGATTAGTAAATATGTTTCCATTCATAAAATGTCCTTGTTGTTTGTTTGATTTGTATGGAACTCATGTTGCCTTCCCTCCAGCTAAATTGTAACACCGATCATTAAATGTATATTATTTAGTGCTTCACAAAAGGATTGTGAATTACGAAGAGATTATAAAGAGCTCATGAACACTGTAGACCAACCCACTTTCCCACTAGATTTCCTTGAACTTCCCAGCGCCTTTTTCCCAAGTGTGAATTCTCCTTCATGCAGCCACCAACAAGGATCACCACACCTTTTGACTACGTCCTTATTTGTTAAAAGATTATTCCAGTTCGAGCACAAATATCATCGGTTCCCATACTTCCCAATCTTCTCCAAATTCTCCAGTTTCCTTTGGAATATGTTTTGTCACAGCAACTGCTTAAACCTCGTGATAATGGGTCACGTGTCTATGCCATCCAATGGGTTTGAGAACCGTAAAGTAGGCAGTCTCCTTATGTAACGTTCTATTCCCCGTGTGAGGCAATCAGTTGCCATTTTATTCCTATGCTAAACCTCACCGTTTAACATTTATAATAAATCGAATTTCTCTTAACTACTTGCTCTTTAATTTTCAGCTTTTACGCTTGGACTACGATTTGAATTCTAATGCATTTCCTGATCCATCAGGCGGCTCAAGTCTCATTATAGCAACAACTTTTATGTTGGCATTTGACACTTTCTTCTATCTGGCATTGACGATTTACTTTGAAAAAATTTTGCCAAGTGAGTGGTAATATTAAAATAAAACATCTTTTAAGTTGTTTTATTTCTTGAAACAAAACTCGTCACACATACGCTCTTTATATTTTAAGAACTACTTTGTGCATCAATGGGAAGGAAATGAGCAAAGCTGTTGCCATAAGTCAAGTTATTTGATGTCTTTCTTGCTACTTGACTTGTCAAAACTCAAACCTGGATTTTGTTCATGGAATCACTAACCTTTCTTTGAACTTCACTCTACTCCAAGTGTGTGGCTTGTTTCTTTTTAAATAAATGCCTAGAAAGCTAGTTTCTAAATGGGACAATCTGGTAATCATGGAGATTTATGACTGCTTTTGTCTAACTATTTAGTTCAGAGGTTCTGAGCTCATGGACAACAGAACCATGTGGAGAGCTTTAAAGCAATACTAAGCCCAGCTCAGCCTAGAGATGTTCTGAATCAATTAATCAGTGCATCTATATTTTTTAAAATCTCTCCAGAATTTCACAATGGGAAAGTCAATAAATTTTTACTTTTTTCACCTTGCAACTTACAAGTATATGAATTTTGCAAAAGCAGGGGTGTGTTTTGCTTACGGACACAATCCAAGCAAACCCCACAGTGTCCTTTTTAATAAAGGAATGAATAAATATCTGTGGAAAGGGGAGAAAAGGAAAGGTGAAAGAGAAAACACAAAGTAACGTCTTGAGGCAGGGAATTGATCCTTTTGGGAACAATTTTAGTTAATTTCTTAAGGATAACTGTCTCTGCCTTTTAAAAGAACTCAGAACATTAGATGTCAGGATCTACTATTTGTGGCTAACACATTTATTATACAATTAGAGTCATTTAAATAGATATGGTTTCAGCTGGGCATGGAGGCTCACACCTGTAATCCCAGCACTTTGGGAAGCCGAGGCGAGTGGATTGCCTGAGCCCGCAGGTTCAAGACCAGCCCGGGCAACTTGGCGAGACCTCATCTCTACAATAAATCAAAAATTAGCTAGGCGTGGTGGGGAACGCCTGTGGTTTTGACTGCTTGGAAGGCTGGGGCGGAAGGTTCGCCGGAGACCAGAAAGTCAACACTGGGGTGGTGATGAGCATGCCACTGCACTCCAGCCTAGGCAAGGGAGTGAGATTCCAAGTCAAAAATTTAAATTTAAATTTAAAAAATAGGCTACTTATATTTTCTTCTATATTTTCTTGTTTTTCCAATGTATTCAAATGGATGTCAACTATATCTGCAGCTGCTGAATTATATCCTCTTTGGCAACTATATTCTTTAACCAATTTAACCTTTTTTTTTAAAGTGGGCATTATGGCATATATTCCACTCTTTTTAGTCCTTGTTTCAAACATAATTTAATAACATCACTTTAAATATTCTATTTGTAATTGTTTTGTCAAGTTATCTCAAGTATTATTACATTTTATGCCTGCATCTTATTTCTAACTTAACGTTATATTCTAGTCACAAAGATATTTTTTGCACTCACACGTTTTTCAGTTTAAAAAAGCATTTTATTTTATGAGTATAACTAGGAAGTTTCTTTTATCCAAAATTAACTGAATTGCTTCATTTCTTCCTAATTATCGCTCATTCACTAAGCCTAAATTTAAGATCAGAGATGACTTTCTTCAAAATTATTTTAAGGATAATAAACATGAACAACAGAAAGAAAACTTAACTGGACAAAATGACAGAATTATGTAATGGTGAATCTGGTGGCAGAATGACTCCAGTTATGGCTGCATGCTTTTATTTGCTGGATTTTTTTAATAAAAGAAAGAGATAGGAGCCAAGTAACAATGTGCTATATGCCAGGTACACAGAGAATACTCAGCAAATATGTACTGCATGAAAGAAGGACTGAACATGGGAAAGATACACATCAGTTTGAAAACCCAACAGCCTAACAGTATAGGTCAATTGCACAGTTTAAGGGAAATGAGAGTCCTCCGTTTCATAATGTTTCCTAATATGTAGGAAAATAGAAGTGATAACAAAATACAAATACGGTGTGGATTCGTTTCCAGCAAGATGTTTACAAATATTATGTTCCTAAAGCAAGTCATAAATTGGCTTCAGAGAAAATGCATCATTTTAGGATGAGATAAAATAGAAATACAAAGTCGCTTTTCTAAAAAAAAATGCACTCTGTTGTTTCAATAAGTTATTTTGCCCCGTTCTCTCCCTGTCTTACACATGTGTTATTTATTTTTTCTTAAATCCAAAGTCTATCTTCTCTTCTACATTGATGTCAATGTCATAAAACCTGTTCGTCTAGAAGGAATTCAGCATGCCTGGCATTTCTTGCACTTGTATTTCAATATCGGGCTTTTTCAAGGTTAAGAAAATTCTGAACATTTATTTAATTTCTTTTTTGAAATTTTTAAAAATCACAGTTTCGTTGCTTTCTGTAGGAAACGTTATTATAATAGAGACACGCAGTGATTTTTTTCCCCCTTATGAAGTTACAAATGTCAAAACATGCGCATTACCTAGTGTTGACCATGTGTTCAGGTTCAACGACAAAGAGATTGCATTGTCATGCCGCAATTGTGTGACTGTCTTTTCCTAAAAGCAGTGACTGACCCAACATTTAATCTTCTCCTGGTCATGTAGATGAATATGGACATCGATATTCACCCTTGTTTTTCCTGAGGTCCTCATTTTGGTCACGACAACAAAAGGCTCATCATGTTGCCCTTGAAGACATAGATTCTGATCCTTCCTCTGATGACTCTTTTGAACCCATATCTCCTGAATTGCATGGGAAAGAAGCCATCAGGTAACAAGGATGCAAATGCAAAACAGGCCAAAAGTTGGGAAGCTAAGAGTCAGCATCTGAGGCAAGCAAAGTTCTCTTCTGCGCTCTGTAGACAGTTCCCACCTACCCTCACCCATGAGTATGTCTTCCACTTCCCACTTCAAGCTCAAAGAAAGACATTTTTTAATCAACCCCTTGTGGTCTTATTTCGTTGACATTTACACTAAATAAAAACTTAAATTTTAGTAACAAAGATAATTCAACGAAACCCTTGCCTGGATTCTCAGTCTCTGTCCTGTTACTTTTCTCTACCTTATCCTCCCTAATCTCTTTGCTTGATCTCGTGTATTTACACCTAGTCCCCTCCTCACTGGTTATTCACTGGTTATTTTTTTCTTTCAATTTTTTTGGGGGGATTATCTTTCTTTTGTATTTATTGTCTTTTAAGAGGAGATGAAGGAGGAGGGAAGAGAAAAGGAGAAAGGCCTCATGACAGGCACAATGGGAACTGAGAGAGAGGCACTATTTGGAATCATGCCCATCTTCATTCTGTGTGACAACAAAAAATCCATCTTGTTTGGTGCTGGTAGCTTTTATTTCTAAGTAAGAAAATAGGGAGAGGTTCCTAACTGTTCAACTCTCCTCATCCATCCATGACCAACCGGCACATGTCAGTTTCTTGCAAACTGTCTCATTACTCCAGGCTGCTAAGCTCCCAGAGCTTGATTCATTTCCATTTTAGCCTGATCCGTATTTATCATTCATACTTTTATTTGTCCTGCAACCTGAGCTAGCTTTAACCCCCAGCAGAGCAGCTCAGAGCAAAGCAATGTCTTTATCTGACACGTTTGTGTGTTTCTTTTCCACGTGTCCAGCACTTCACCCAACTATAAGTACTATGAAATGATGACGAAATGAAATTAAAACAGAAATAAGAAAACATAATTAAACAGTTTGATATAAGTGGAACCTGGATCATTGGATGAAGAGTAGATGACACGATAAGAAACATAGATTTGATTTTGCATATGGATTGAATGCTTACCTGGTAGAATAAAACCATTCAGATAAAGTGCCTAGTATTCCGGATCTGTAATAGCATCCAGCATACGTTCTTTCTATTGCTATCATCATCATCTGATCAATATCATCTTATATTTGTTGAATGTGTACCACAAACCAAGCATTGTACATGCGAGAAGAAATCATTTATTTACCCTCCAATGCAATCCTAAAGCACTGGAAGTTTTTAGACTGTAAAAGCTGAAATTGACCTGGAATAAGTATACTGGTTCAGGTAACAGAGCAACTAAGTGGCAAAGAAGGAATGAGCTGAGGCGGGTAGGACTGTGCAAGTCATGCTCATACTACTATGTCACCCAAGTGCTGGGTTTACAGGCATGAGCCACCATGCCCGGCCCCCTAATTCTACCTCTTAACGAACCTCTAAAAAACCTTGACTCAAAATAACCAACAATACCTCAAGCCTGTGCCAGTGGTCCACAAGGAGCCTTCTGGTATTAGATGTCCATGTTTTCTCTTGGTCTAGCTTCCTTAGCTTTGCAGTTCAGAGATTATCCTATTCTCCAGTATTAGTACTAGGATACATCCCAGTCTAAGGAATCAGAACCTCTCCTGATGGGTTCCAAGCACAGTGAAATGTAAAACTCCACAGGTGATGCTAACTTGCAGGCAGGATTGGCATGCAGGACTCTAGCTGATTCTGTCACACAACCATGACTGCAATAGAGTGAAGTCCCAGATTTACATGCAGCCTGACTCCTTCAATCCTGTTGACCAAACTCAGAATCACGCACTGAAGAGAACTGTCACCATGGAGTATCTTTTCTTTTTTACAGAATCAGAAATGTTACAAAAGAATACAAAGGCAAGCCTGACAAAATAGAAGCTTTGAGAGGTAAAAAAAAAAAAGGAGGGGGGAATATTTAGTTATTATGTTAATATTGATTTCCTGATTTGAATTCATTTTGTTTTGCTTTTGGTGAGAAACCGGTGGTGGTATTTCAGATTTGAAAAGAGTTATTGGAGCCACATGATAAATTTTTACTTCTAACACGTTACTTCTATTTTATAAAAGTTATTTAAAAATGAATATGGTTTAGAAATAGATGTAAAATCTATACTGGGTAATACTGAGGTAGTCTAAGGATATTCTGTTTCCTCCCCCCACTCTCCCGCAAACTGAAATTTTTCTTCTGTCATACAAAAATTGTTGGTAGATACTGTATGTTTTCTTATTTTATACAAAAGTCACTTACCTCAAAGGAGCTCTGCCCATGTAATACTATACTATTAATCTATTCTTCTATTCAATAAATATTAACATCTACCTGCTATATGCCCCGCAATATCAGCAAACTTAGAAGATAGACGTGTTTCACTCGTTTAAACTAAGTTTAACATTTCAAAAAAAGTTAAATTGAGAAATAAGTTTATAGATGGCATTTTTGTGTTTTATTTCATATTTAACAACCCAGTATATTCATACATAGAAAATATGGCCATTCAAGGAAATAACATAACACTCAATGGCTCCATAATAGAATTTTATTTGTGATTTTCATTTTTTCATCTTTCTCTTCTCCATACCTCTTTTAATTCCTTCCTTCCTTTCTCTCACCTTACTTTTCTTTTCTTTTTTCTTCTTAGATCTGGTATTTGACATATATGAAGGCCAAATCACCGCAATTCTTGGTCACAGCGGAGCTGGAAAGTCAACACTCCTCAATATTCTTAGTGGGTTGTCTGTTCCCACCAAAGGTTAAATTGCCTTTTTTTTTCAAAGTCAGATTGAGAAGTCAGCAATTAATATAAAGTTCTTCTGATTACTAATCACAAACACAGACGCCTAGAGAAAAATGGAATTTTATTTTATAGGACTATTCTATGGAAGCATATATTTAATTGCTACACTATATATAAAGCATAAGCTTTTCATTGTAATTATTTTCATTGCCCCTGGTTACCATTTGGCATTCCTATGTGTATCTGTCAGTTTTTGCTGCATGACAAGCACTCCCAATTTACTGGTTTAAAAGAAAAATGTTTTATTGTTTCTCATGCGTCTGTGAGTTGAATAGGCAGTTTTTCTGTTCTGGACCAAAGTGACTGGGGCTGAATGATTGACCATGGCCTCACTCACTTATCTGAGGCTTCAGTTAGGGCTTCCGTACATCTCTTCCTTCATGGCGCTCCTCTTCCGCAAGCTTTCCTGGGATTCTCCACCTGGTGGTCTCGCGATCCCAGCTGCAACGACCCCGTTGCAGAGTATAAGCTCTTCATCAGTCTCCGCTTGTATCACCTTGGTTACGGTCCACCGGGGAGAGAGCCAAACTCAACATGAGGAGTAGGCACCACACAGCTAAAATGGAAGTTCATAATGGCTGGTCTGCATAAACCTCGGAGATAGAATTGCATATCTGAAATTTAACTAGTACGCAGGGATTTTTATTTAGAAATACCTTAAATTTCAGCATTATCCTGATATTAACTTTTAATCTTTGTTATAGGTTCAGTTACCATCTATAATAACAAACGTTCAGAAATGGCTGACTTAGAACATATCAGCAAGCTCACTGGTGTTTGTCCACAATCCAATGTGCAATTTGACTTCCTCACTGTGAGGGAAAACCTCACGCTCTTTGCTAAAATAAAAGGGATTCTGCCACGAGAAGTGGATAAAGAGGTACATAAAGATGCTAGAACTAACGTATTGTCAAAACGAGGTTGTTAAAACCTATTTTCTCTGATTTCCAACTTCTATTGAATTATTTGTGTGCAAATAAGTGTGTAAATGTTGAACAAGAAGATCCAACTTAAACAACAGTTAACACTTACATATAATTTACAGTATGCCAAGCATATCCTTAACTTTAAATGTCATAGCTCATTTATTCCTCATGGCAATTCTCTAAGACAGGTGCTTTAATATCACCTTTTACACATGTGGAAACTGAGGTTAAAACAAATAACTTGACCAAGATGATGCAGCTAGTTAACACGAGTGGCATTCAAGTCCAGGCAGTTTGGCTCCAGTGTCCATGATTTTAACCATTACACTTTACAGCCTTATATTTATAAATTAAAAAAGAAAAAGAGAGAGAGATCTTGGCTTATGACATACATGCTGTCTTTTGGTTAGATTCAAAGAGTTTTGCTGGAATTGGACATGAAAAATATTCAGAATGTCTTTGCTCAAAACTTAAGTGGTGGACAGAAAAGAAAACTCACCTTTGGGATTGCCATTTTAGGAGACCCTCAGGTAAGTCAGACAAAATTTACAGGTGAATTCATCTTTTAAAAAGTGAAAATTTTGGCACTCGTTCAAATCCTTTATTTGTTAAGGACACATGTGATCAAATATTTATAATAGAACATTACATATAGGAGCAAAATCCTAACCCATAATACCATCTCAGATATACATAGTATGGGTTCTACATTGTTTTCTGGAAGAACTTCCCCTTGGTAGAAAACCTGTGTGTACACATCACATTCCCTCCTCTGTAGATTTTCCTGTTGGACGAACCAACTGCCGGATTAGATCCCTTTTCAAGACACCGAGTGTGGAGCTTTCTGAAAGAACGCAAAGCAGACCGTGTGATCCTCTTCAGTACTCAGTTCATGGATGAAGCTGACATCCTGGCCGGTGAATGCTGGTTTCCATTAAGTATTCTGATGAGGATTTCAGAGATTGGCGAAATATGCTAACCAGCTGCATTTTGTGAGCTGGTGAGCTAGCTGTATCTGATAAATAGAACAGCTGGCAACATAAACTGGACCCAAAGCCTCTTACTTGAAATGAAATGTGTATCTTGTACGATTTCATATCATTTGATTACATAGGAGCATGGTCTACCGGGAAATTCATGTATTGCAAAGTAATTAAGGTTTGTATTTAAGAGACCCATCCTTTTACTCAAAACTGAGGTACATTAACTTGAAATATTTAAATAGCTTTAATATTGATCTATTAAAACATATATGTGTGATGATTTTCTATATTAGAAAATACAGGCACATAATTTAATCTTCCCGATGGGGTGGATAATGAGACACCAGCCTAAGGTATGCAAATGAGATTAAAATGTGTCTGTTTCACCGGGTCCTCACTAAGCCCTGGATCTGAAACTGCAGAAGCTCCTGGATTAGTGTTTAATTATGCAGATGATTATCTGTATTTTCTTGGAAGTGAATGGACAACTTTCGAACAAACTTTCTTTTCTTTTCCTTCTTTCAGACAGGAAAGTGTTTCTCTCCAAAGGAAAACTGAAGTGTGCGGGCTCTTCTTTGTTTCTGAAGAAGAAATGGGGGATTGGATATCACTTAAGGTAGAACCGCTTGAGAAGGTTGGGCTACAGAACTGGGCTGGAGTAAGGCATGATGCCTGAAGCACAACATAACAACACATACAAGAAAAACTTGTATTATTAGACACGGGTGTGTGTACACACATAGACCCACATTTGTGAAGATATCTATTATCTACCTAGTTAGTACTTACACAAGTTATATAAGAGACATTGATTGGCAGATCTTAGAGACTGAGAATATACAATAACAAAATTTAGATAAATATAAGAAAAATATATTCCCAACACATTGCTTATTAAGGGATGTACATACCATGGGAAGCTTCTCAGCAGACACATTTATATTTCACATCCTCATCGTCCCTCACTCAGGTGTTCATGTAGTTTCTTAAGTAGGCTACTTGCTTCCACGTCTCTTATATCCATCATCTTCATTTTATTATTATCACTATTTTGAATGGGTGTGTAAAGTAACCTAGTTGTTATTTATTGAGTGGCTCGGGGAGACAATACGTAACAGTATTTTATTTAAGGCTTCTCTTTTTTGACATAGGAACTTGTTGTCAGTTGTAAATAAGAACTCTCGGTCAATAAGTGGTGGCGACAACCCTGAATCTCGTGTTCAAATAGCTCTCTCTTTCGCTCCTTCCCTCCCTCCCTCCTCCTCCCCCTCCTCCTCCTCCTGCTTCCATACTCCTTCTGTCTCTCCCTCCTTCCCTCCCTCCCTCCCTCTCTCTCATCTTTCACCCAGGCTGAAGTGCACTGATCTCCTTGTCTCAAGCGATCATTCCACCTCAGCTTCCCAAGTACTTGGGACTACAAGCACGAGCCACCAAAGCCAGCTAATTGTTTAATTTTTTTGTAGAGACGAGGCCTTGCTATATTGCCCAGATCGGTCTCGAACTCCTGAGCTCAAGCAGCTCTCCACATCAGCTTCCCAAGCTGCTGGGATTACACGCAGGAGCTACTATGCCTGGCAGCAACATAACGCATTTTCGAAATATAAAGTGCTAGTCAGGATTTCTCCCTAATTTGTGAGTCTCTTCGTGGGATCTTGAACAGTAATTTGTGCAATTGCTTTATTTTTTTTTAAGCTAGGGGTCAACAAACTATGGTCCCTGAGCCTTATCCAGCTGACCTCCTCTCTCTCTAACTAAAGTCTGGTTGGAGCCAAGGCATGCTCATACTCTAGTGCATTCTATAGCTGTTTCCCTATTACGACAGCACAGTTGAAGCATTGCAGCAGAAATCTAAGAGTCCACGAAGCACAGAATATTTACTATCCAGTCGAAATTTTACAGGAAGAGTTTGACAACTCCCTTTCCAAGCTGTAAGCTCCTTCAGAAAGAACAGTAACTCATGCAGTCCCCAGTAGCACCCAACACACGTTCTTGTAACTCTTCAAGAAATATTTTTGAATTGTTTTTATTTCAGGGACAGCATCATGAAGAACAATTATGATAGTTTTTGTTTCATTCCCTCCGTGGATTTCACGGCTTCTAAAAGTGGCAGATATTCTTATGAGTTTACACTTGTCTTACAAGTAAATAGAGTAATTTTGACTGAGGCATTTGGTGAAATAAAATAGCTATCATTTTTTAAGTTTGCTAAGTGCAAACGTCTTATTATTCAGTTTTTAGAAGAACTCTAGATGCTAGAAATCATTCCATTTAACTAACGAGGAAATTTTTCAGATG
>CAUYQG010045257.1:0-17710 GCA_963574415.1 Tarsius wallacei | reverse complement strand
AAAAACATAAAATCAACCATGCTGCCCATCGAAAGGGGACCGGATAAAAAAATGTGGTACATATACACAATGGAATATTATGCAGCCATAACGAAGGACAAAATTATGAACCTCACAGCAATTTGGATAGACTTAGAGTCTATCATACTCAGTGATCTATCACAAAAAGAAAGACTGAGTACCACATGTTCTCACTCATAAGCGAACCTTGAACAATTATAACACTATAAGAAAGCGATTGGCAGTAGTGAGAAACTGCCAGGGGGAAGGGGGCAGGATTGGCAGTAATGGGAAACTGCCAAGGGAGGAGGTGCATGCCTCATCAACAATGGTACCTGCTTAATGAACATTTGCATACCTAACCCTGAATTTTACCCCACATCTTTACAAAAAAAAAAAAAAATTTTAAAGGAACAATAAAATAACATTGCGATTGTTAATTGTTGCTTGATCAATAAATATATTTTAGTAGTCAGCTAAATTCAATTAAAAAATTTTAGCCGGGCTTGGTGGCTCAGCCTGTAATCCCTTGCTTGGGGAGGCTGAGGTGAGTGGATTTGCCTGAGCCCGAGGGTTCGAGACCCGCCTGGGCAACTTGGCAAGACCTCATCTCTACAATAAATCAAAAAATTAGCCTGGCGTGGTAGCGTGCACCTGTAGTTCCAGCTTCTTGGAAGGCTGAGGCGGAAGGATTGCCGGAGCCCAGCAGGTCGAGGCTGCGGTAGCCGGAAGCGGCCACTGCACTCCAGTCTGGGCGACAGAGTGAGACTCCAACCCCCTCCCAAAAAAAATTTTTGACTGTCATGGACCATACCTATCTATTTGAAATGAGGTCATCAGCATAATATAAGAAGTTACATTTTTATGAGAAAAGATGCTGTTAGATTCATCAAAACAACAGATTTATTGAAATTTTGCTCTACTATATGATGTCTTCATACAGAAACAGAAAACTGGCTACCCTTGGGATCCAAATTGATATTGGCTGACAGAGTCATTCTAAAGATCTTAAAAGTAAAGCATACCTTCTTTGGTCTATCACAGTCCCCATTACTTCCTTTCGTCTTGCATGTCTCATGGAAGGCATGGACAATTGAGCCCTGAAGTTGGACTTGTTTATGGTGACCATTTAAAGTTAATTTTTATTCTCCCAAACAACACTATGCTAACAGGTTGACCCATGTATAGTGTTTTCTTTTTTACTCAAGATGTACCACCAACTAAAAAGGGTTATGGAAGGAAGAGAAAATATCAGTGTAGAACTAGTAGTAGACAACTTCCTCTCTGTGCCTAGAAGAATATGAGTGTAATTGTACTTGGAAAGAAATAATTGAATGATAAGCAGTTCATCTTAAATCATGTTAATTATATATCTCTCAAATTTGAGTTTGAAAATAAATTACTGTGTGATTTGTAACCTTTCAGAAGCAAAACCTTATTGTCTAATTTCAAGCAGTTTATTAACATTTGTGTAATGGCACATTAAAATTGAGAACTACCTTAAAATCTAATGACAGCCGTGCTCGGTGGCTCAGCCTGTAATCCCGCGCCTTGGGAGGCTGAGGTGAGTGGATTGCCTGAGCCCGTGGGTTCGAGACCCGCCTGGGCAACTTGGCGAGACCTCATCTCTACAATAAATCCAAAAATTAGCCGAGTGTGGTAGCGCACGCCTGTAGTTCCAGCTACTTGGAAGGCTGAGGCGGAAGGACCGCCGGAGTCCAGCAGGTCTAGACTGCGGTGGCAGGGAGCGGCCACTGCACGCCAGTCTGGGTAATAGAGTGAGACTCCAACTCAAAAAAAAAAAAAATCTAAGGACAGCGATTCTAAAATATTTCTTCTTAAATAGATCATTGAATTGAATAGAAATGTAGGCTGTGTCCATAACTAGGAGACTGACTTTGGCAAAATCATTCAACAATCAGGGCCTCAGTTTGGTCATCTGGAAAATGGGCCAGATGATCACTAAGGTTCTTCTTATTAATACATTTTGATTTTATTTTTAATTTCAATCAAGCTTTATTCATTAAGTGCCTATTGGGTAAAAATACACATAAATTATATAGCTAATGACTTAGCCCTATTACAGACTACATAAACATATGAAAAGTAACTAGAAAAACAGGCTGAACATGATTAGAATCAAATAAGTGCTCTAAGAGTTTAGTGTGAAGAGAAACAGAATTGGGACTTAGGAGATATCAAGTGTAGAAGCTAAATATGTGTAGATTTAACTGACATCTTTCACACATCACAGAGTAAGATTAAAAATGAAGTCACGCACAATGTGATGCCAATTTTTTTTTTTTTTTTTTTGAGTTGAAGTTTCACTGTCACCCAGGCTGGAGTGAAGTGGCATGCTCATGGCCACTGCAGCCTCAACCTGTTGGGTTCAGGTGTTCCTTCCACCTCAGCCTTCCAAGTAGTTGGAACCACAGGCATGTTCCACCACATCCAGCTAATTTTTTGATTGATGGTAGAGACGAAGTCTTGCCATGCTGTTCAGGCTGGTCTCGAACCCCTGAGCTCAGGCAATCCTCTGGCTCCTGCCTCTCAAAGTGCTGAGATTATAGGTTTGAGCCATCGGGCCAGGCCGTGATGCCAATTTTAAAAGACTTAGATCAGCTATCAAATAGAATTCCCAAAAGTTAAAGTGATATTTCTAATTTATCTTAAAATTCCAAACATCAAAATTTGAAGACGTCAACTTAAATGTGGAAAAATTCCATGATACCACACAGTGTTTTTATTTTGTTTAAAACTATTTTTCAGCAACCCCTTTGGGTCCCCTCCTGCTGTGGGAGTTTTTTTTGTTCTCTCAATAAATCCTGCTTTCTTACAAAAAAAATATTTTTCATTCACTAAAGAGTTATTTAATCTATCCTATAAGTTAGACATTACAGCGTGAATTGTGAGTTTTAAAAGGACATGGATTTCTGTCCACAGGGACTTAAATTTGACACAAATAATAGCGATTAGCTAGTTTCATAAACTACCTTCAAATGGTATATCACAGGCTTATTCAAGACAGGCTTGTAGACCTCTCAGGCACTGTTAGAATACTCCTAACAATATATTCCAAAAAGTCTAGAAATATCTTGGCTAACATAGGACTTCCCTACTGAAACAAAGTTTATTGTAAGGTGTGTAGAAGTTCTCATCATTGCCTATAAATCACCTAAAGTTCAACTCAATATGACAGACATTATTTCAATACCTGTACAGTTAAAAAAGAAAAGCATGTACATGATAAAAGGCACAAGGGTCAGTCAGAACCTTTAGACACTTGTCATGACTACTAATAGAAGTCAGAAAAAGTACTGTGGGAACGAAAGTGGCAAGGGCTTTCAGGATTAAAAACTGAGAAATTCTCTCTTAGGAAATCAGTAAGGGCTTTGTAGAAGAGCATCATATTATCATATAAAAAATAACAACAGGTAGTAGTTTGCTTGGGCAGTGGGAATCAAAGTAAGAGATAAAATGTTTTTCTGGTATGTCAGAGTCTTTACCTAGTGAAAGCTCATAGTCATTACCAAAAGGTTTTTTTGGGAGGGGGTGTATAGGTATGTCCTGATCAGTTAGCTCATGAGTTGTTTCTTTACGCTGTGGCCGAGAAACTAGGCATGGGTGTGAAATAATGCTCAGGATGACAGAATTCTGTATCACATCATTTGGGCAATCTTGAGGAAACACCTATGCATATTAGCATTTGATAACAGGGAATAAGAGAAACTAAATGATTATTTACAGAAACTGACTCATTTATTCTAATAATATAGTTCATGTACTGCTGGATTGCTTTCAAGAAGACAGTGCAATTGCCAAGTAATTTATCTGATTCCCTCATAGTTACTTTGGCCAATTTAGTTCATAACATTATTAACTAATATTATGAACTAGATTAGACTTTCCTGGTGAGACGCAATCTATTGCTTGGTTTTTTTTTTCCTTCTCTCCTTCCCTTTTTTTTCACTCTAACTCCTTCCTGTCTCATCCCACAAAACATTTAATATAAATCAGCCACTATAAACATAAAGATATAGTGACCCAGAATAGTAAAAAAAAATTGGTTAAGTATGATTCACTGACATTTAATCATCTTCAGAATTCTCATACTTTTTATGTTACCAGATGTGAAAATTTTAGTCTACAGTAAAACTTGACCGCTTAAAATTCTTAAGGGGATTGTTCAATATGGATAACTGTTTCACCCATAGCTGAATGCCAACCTTTTAAATGAACAATGTTTCCCTTTGGTTCCATAGATATAATTTAACTATTCCTAGATAATAATATTACAGTGGTCCTACATCTTGACTTCTTAAAAAATTCTATCAACTTTAATACTTTAATATTTGTCATATTATTTATTCATAAACATATAGTAAGTTAAATAGCCCTCATATATGGTGCAGCAAATTTTTCTTATGAATCAAAGGCAAAAGTATAGTTCTCCCATGTAGTGTTTTCATCCTACAGAGAAGTTTTTAAAAATGTCTTCACTGATGCTGACTATATCCTCTGCCTTTTAGAATTCTTCTTGTGATTTCTGCATAACTAACATAATAAATAATACCTATATGTTCAGTATTCTTCAGTTATTTTTCTACTATGCCCATTTATTTGAGATGTTATATAAAAGACGGCACAATTCTATGAATTGCTTATACTATTTTTGTAAAATTATCCTTAAACTGCACTTCACAGTTGACCTCTGAGACACACGTAACTCTACTGCACTGCATGGAGACAGACATTAATTGGGAATTGTATTTTATTTGGCCTAACCATGTGTACTTGATTTGGCTTCTAAATCTATTTTCTTAGTATTGGGATACATTATATATATACAAACACAGAGGAAAGAGATCTTAGTCTCTCAAGGGCAAAACTATGTAATTATTTACTACTCTGTTGTCTGTTTCTCCCACCTTTGTGTTAAACTGCCACCATTAGATACAATGTTTCTCGTTACTATGTCACTTTCTTTGTCATCTCTTCATATCTTTTTTTTATACTTATGTCTCCCGCTCTTTATAAATTGCTCCTTGATTAGCTTTTGCAAAGATTGTACTTTCACAGAGATAGTCTTTAAACTGCATGCCAGTCAAATAATTTTCTTGAAATATTAGTATTCAGCTTTCTGAGGCTCACATATTCTACATGTTGAGGGTATAGACATTTCTTCCTTGCCACATTGCTGGCAAGTTCTAGATAACAAGATATTTTGAATGCCTGAGTGCTCTAGAAAGCTCATTATCACATAGCCAGGATCTTAATGTTCTTAATGTATATTTGTACCCGAAAATATTGCTTTATGGATGCTATGTTTCATGCTTAAAGTTTTATACTGAAATTCTAATGTTAACATCTATTCAATTCTGTGACTGAAATATGACAGTCTCACTATACAAATGATACCCATTAAACGCTGCTAAAGTTAAAAACAAGCTAATAGATTCCAAAAAGACCCATTTGCTTTATAACATAAATAATATTGTATGGTATCTTTCCTTTAAACAAAACTGTGTGTTTCCATCCTCAAATTATAATTCATATGCTCATTTATTATTAATTCTTGACATGTTTCTGGTTTAGTTATTTCTGGTTTATCTAACATACACAGCTGTACAAAAATAAAGGGTAGAAGATAAGGAAAATACACAGAATATAAAACTCTGATTTAAAAAATCATATTGTTAAGTTAGACTTAAAATATCACCTTTTGTTAAAATTGACACTAAAAAGAAAACAATTCATCAGGAAATAAAGGTACTTAAAATTCAACAGAAATATACATAATATAAATTTAGGATTATAAACTGTAGTGAACTAATTTGTGAAAATATATTTGCTCTATTCTTTTTATTATAGAAAAAAGTACTTCCAAATTTTAAATGTTTTATCTTGGATAAATGGACACATTCAACACAGTCAAAAAATCAAATCACGCAGTATTACTGATGCAGAGCAGTCTGGGAATTACATTTAAGCAATTTTAAGACCAAATACACAAAACCCAGATTTTTTACCACTGTTATAATTCATTCAAGTATTCAGTAAAAACTCATAACAGAATGACGTCTTATACTCCATTCATTCATCAAAAAAAATAATATATATATAGGGCTTATTATGTGTAAGATATTGCAGGGGATACAATGAAAAATAAGGCATGGACTTCGCCCTCAAGGGGCTTACATTCTAGTGTGAAAAAAATAAGCAAGCATGTAAACAGCCCATAACATAAGGTAGAAAGTGATGTGTCATAAGAAAAACTCAGATAATGTGCTATGTGAGTTATTAACATTAGCAGACTTTTAAAAATTAAAGTAGCCAATACAAATAGATCAATGATCAGTTTGAAAATTGTCAACTTACAGATAAAAACTTCAATATTAATGCGGTTTAACTCACTACTCACTAGTTGTTAAAAATATTTGAACTTAGAGTAACAACCCATTAAAAATACCATTTTGCCATCATTCTTACGTAGATGCAAATGGAATAATCTAATAGTTATTGATGAAATGATCATTTAAACCTAACAAAGACTCACATCAATAATCCAAAATACTCATGACACATTACCTTCTTGCACAGAAATTGACTCAGTCAGATTAAAGTGATGAAGAATTCCTCGATGGCTCAAGTGTGCTCCAAGGAAAGCTAGAAGGTTGTACAGTTAACTCCCAGGGTGTAACTCTAAACCATACAACCTACTACCTCAACCTGGATGCACACAGCTTCCAATGTTGCTTCAAATTCCTTATTATATCTTCAGTCAGCTCCTCCAAATATGGCGGCCATACACCTAAGGGCTTGGCAAGGGTGTAGATATAATAGTCCAGCATTATAGCAATAAACTGAACTGTGTCTCATAGAACTACCCTAACCTCTTGGGTTTCTAGCATAGGTAGCACGAAATGTCCTCTGACATCTCTCCTGCCATAGTTCTACTAACAATTAATAATATTAAAAATCAATAACATTAAGTCTCATTTTTCTGGAGAAACAGGCTCAAATAGGAACATAGAAATCCAGTTATAGCCTTTAATTTTCTTATTGAAATTGATGAGGTGCACTAGACACTATAATATGCACTGAAATTTCTGAACAGGATTTACTCAGATCTTGGTCTGAACTCTGCTAAAAAATATTCAACTTTCTTAAGCGATTTTACTGCAGTTGGAATCAAACTTGAATGGCTATGCTCTAAACGCTTCGAAGTGGCCAACCACTGAAGCCTTCCTCTTAAGACAGTTGACAGTTAAAATACACATGAAAAACAAAAGAAAATATAATTACTTCAAAAATATATAATTAATTGGAGTTTAACAGGAACTTGGTGACTATTATGGAACAGCATTGTGTATAGCATTTTTGTCAGATTACCACACTGACACAGACCCATAGAAGCGAGCTTGTGCAGTCCAGTTCACCACAAGATCGGATCTACGGGTTTATGCCAATGGGCAACATCTTGAATGGGCTCCCTATTAATGCAGAATTTGTTGTAAATAACTGATGAAATTAGGACATAAAAATAATATTGATGCTTTAGTATAAATGTTTTAAATGTTGAACTCTCAGGATGCAGATTCCCCATTGAAAGGCCTTCATAAATATTCTCCACTAAATACAAATTTATATGAATAAAAATTTAAAAAGTAGTTTATTGAAATACTTTTCACAGATTGCTTTTGTTTTAATAGTGAATATTTTGGAATTAAACTATTCTAACTCATGATGAGATTTAAAGAAAAGAAAAGAATCCATACATGCATGTATGAAATTATGTAATTGTGAGACATGAATGTAGTATTACAAGCCTGCAATTAAAACCAAATTAACTATTAAGTTAATTGTGTACGAGTTAGACTGTGCTTATTTTACTTTCTATAAAACTAGTTTAGTTAGTGGTTTCAAGGAATTGGTAACTATAACTTTCTCATGAAACAAGTAAGAACTTGTTCACTAGGTAAAGACGCTGGAAGATATAAGTCTTAAATAAATATCTATATGTCTATAGTTGGAATGATACTAAAATTTATATTTGTCTGAATTAATATCAGATAACTAAAATCAGTGACACATTAATGGCATAATACTACTCCATACTAACATTTATACTCCGGATGTACTACGTGAAAGACAATATCTTTTCTCTTAAATAAAATATATAAAAAGTTATTGTTCAACAAAGGTATACTTAAAATACATGTCTACATACAACTCTCAGCTGGTCAACAGGTTGGGCAAAAATAAATTGTTACTAAAAATTTTTTTAAACCACCAGACAGCAAGCAAACACACAAATGAGTAAACAGAAAGCCAGTCATATACACATTTTTAAGATTCTAAACTCAACTACAAAAAAAATTATAAGTTGTACAATCATTAATTGATTTACTCATATCTGTAATCATTTAGCATTTCTTAATTATAAATTTATTTTGAAAAATAATAATACCAAATACTAATTGCTTAGTAATTTAGTATGTTTTGAAATAAATGTTTAAAATGTGTTTATTGACTTTATATAAATAATGTGTTCTACATAGTTTTCACCATTATTTATTTTTATATTGTTCCCATACTTATTTAAAACTACAGTTAATAATCAATCATGCATTTAGTTGTAGCAAAAATATTTCAATGCATATTTATAAATTTAAACGTGATTAACAGGCAACATTGGTTTTAGATTTTGTCATAACTTGTAAGAATGTATGTTTAGGTTTCTTTGTCTTATTAGGTCGTGTAAAAAAAGATTAAAAAGCACGACTTTATTCACCTCCTCCAGTTTTCACTTCCTTGTATATGAAACAATAAATGAAAAAATATTTAATTTTTCTTTTTCCTAAATCGCTTTTCATGCAACCCTATTGCACCTATGTTATACTTATGGATACACAGATACTTATTAAGAGGGACGCAAACTATACATGGACCACAAACTCGGGCAAAAATCGTTCACAAAGACAGGTAAAATTATACATTCTTAAATGAAAATCATCCATGATAATTCCACCAGCTAGATTCATAAAGAATATGGAGTCAATTCTTATAACTAAACACAGTCAAAAAATAATTTTGTTTTCCTTTAAAAATATTAAATATTACTTGCTCTTTTGCTTTTCATTTTTACCTGAGATGATTTTCTCCTATGAGCACTTTCTTCACTTTTCATATCCATTTTAAGTTTTTCCCTAAAACAACCACAAAAGGAGAAATATCAGACAACTGCTGTCTAGGAGGAGCAACTGAGTGGATGGTGGAAATGAGGGTAGACGATCGAGAAGAAAACACAATATCAAAATGGGCAAAAACCTTTTAAAATATATTTTTTAAAGGCTTGGAAAACTCACAGGGCCCCACCCTAGGCTACTCATATGACACAGAAAGTGGCTTCATCGTTTGCATTTATGTGTTCATTTTGGTTGGTGTCGTTTTCACAGTAACAATTTTGAAAGTGAAAGGATGATGGCTGTTAAAGAAGCGACTAGGTTTTGAACAATGAAATAGTGAAAGCTGAAAAGAGATTTGGATTTGGCATGGAGCTTAATAAGATAATTAAGAGTGTAGAGATTAATGGCTCCTGAAAATTACATTTAAAATAATGTTTTTTTAACTAAAGGATCTTGAAACATGAAACATATTTATCATTATTAATTAAGCCTGTGAAAGTTGGCGTTCCATTAGCTGAGACTGCATGGTAGAACAAGAACTATTTTGTAAATAATTAGTGAACAATAATCAATAAACTCGATAAAACGTTTTATTTGAATACTATCAGTATATAGGGTTTTTGTAATTTCCCATAATTCTTCGTAGAATAGCAGAAATGAAGCCTGGATTCATAAGTTCTATAATATTTCTCATTGCTTACCCTACATATTTTAATATAATAAAAGATGATTTTAAAAGCATAACATTACCTAAAGTTCATCTTAATTGGAAATATTATAGCATCAATTCTTAATATTCAAATTATAGTCTTCAATGATAAATGCTATATTTTTCAAAATCATTTTTTCCTTTAAACAATTTTTACACACGTTTAGAAACATTTTTATCCTGATTAAAATAGGTGGAATGCATCTGCTAATAATTCTTCTACATTGAAGTCCAACAAAAACTGGATTTTATTACAAAATGCTTAAATTGTTTAGCAATTTCACTTCTACAAACAGACAAAATAATTACAATGTAATGCATTTATTTGCTAAGCCAGTATGTTGCTTTGAACTTAAAAAACAAGTTTGTATGTACTTTTTCCACTAAAATACTTAATGGATATTTCCAATGCTCTTTACAACTGCTCTAGGACAAATACTTCTTTTAAAGTGTATTTTAAAAGAGAGTATTATTATGGAACAAGCTTCTTTTCTACTTAGCAACAGAGAACATAATCTTTTCATCCCTATTTCTCTTCTACTGAAATTCTTGTAAATAATTTAAATATAACTTCCCCCAAACTAATTTTATTCATCAGTAGTTTAATGCATATTCTAATATGACACTTTTCTAGAAGTCCAAAAAGTTTCCTCTTCCACATTTCAAATTATAAATCACATGAATGATTTACTTTATTTACCAACTAGGTCTAAACACTTTTCTTAGCAAAAACTAATACTGGACACAGAAAGCACAGATAACACATTATTGTCTTTCCAAAACTTCTGTGTATAACAGAAATAAGAATAAACACATGTACTGTCTTTTTGATACAGATTTTTCTATTTTGACTTAAGTTTCTAGTCTAATTAGGTTTAGCGGAAGAGAGGAAAAAGAAAAAAAGTTAACAAGAGTAAAGTGTGCAATGAGTTAAATAAGAGTAAATTGAAAGTTCAAGGATTCCCTTTTACATAATAGCAGGCTTTAAAAGAAACAACAACAAAAAAGTTATACCTGATATGAAAGGTGCGATTTCACCAAGTGCAATATATTGCTAATTATGCCATATTGTTTGAAATCATAAAAATAAAGAAGGCTCATTTGGTTATGTTGCCTTAAAAAGCTGCTTTACAAAGCTCGATGTCTCTGCAGTTATATAAGCCAATGTTTGCTTTTTTTTAAAAGTTTGTTTTGGTTTGGATTTTTGTTTGTTTGTTTTTGTTTTTGTTTTTGAGCAGGAGCGTCTCAATTTTTTCAGCACTCTTGCATGTAGTAGGACAAACTCAGATTTTTTTCTTCAAGGCTCCTGTAATTTCTTAGAAAAGAAGGACCGGGGTGCTTGTCTTCCTTTTCTTCCTTCTCGGTATTCCAGGCACAAAGCACTGCGCGGAAGCTGCACCAATCCTTGCCGTCACTGGCAGCAGAATGGTAGAAGGTGGGAGAGACCAGGAATCCTTCCAGGCTGTGCTGACTTTAGAAATGAGGATTGCACACGTTTGTCTCCTGAACCAAAGGGGTGCAAAGGCAGGGTGCCAGTTTGCTACACTGCTGTAATGCAATGATCTCATGTTCACTGCTGCTGTCGTCCTGTTTGCCCAGTTCAAATGCCTGTTCATTATAAACCAAAAAAAAAAAAAAAAAAGACCCAACTACTTGGATTCTTCAGCAAGCAGAAAGGGCATTAACATTGTTTAAAAAAAAATCAGCAGTCAGAAAAGGCAAAAAACAAAAGGCACATACAGTTTGAGGATTCACTTGTTATGCCTCAATATTCTGTTGTTATTTTCCTTTTTATTTTTTTCTATTTAGAGATAAGCAGCAGAATTTATCAGGCGTGAAAGGGACAGCCTCCTGGTGGCCTGCCAAAAACCCAGAATAAAGGCGAAGTTGTGCTTCAAAGCTCAGTCGCTTGCTGAGTCTGGCTAAAGTCAAGTATTAAGATCCACCATTTTCTGAGCCATGCTAGAAAAGAAGAAAAAAGTCAGGACGGTTGCTGCTTTCCAAGTCTCCGTTGGCACCATCACAAAATCTCAGTCGTAAGGTCACATGATTCTCTGCCAAATGTAGAGTGCATTCCCATCAACCATTCTGCTGATACTGCGAAGGCAGCTATTGTCTCTCGTTTAGACCCAAAGTTCAGCCCACTCTTCATTGAATTAGCTGAAAAACGCATCACCTTTGGGGGCTGGGAGTCATGGAAACGTCTACCTGGCAAGCTGCCCACTTTTTCTGCCCATCAACCAGAGATGGAATTGTGCTGCCTAACGCAATGATGACTTGGAATGTGAAGAGTCGTCCAAAGTGAATCTGATTCTTGCAACGCCTGTTTCGTTTGCACAGAAACTCTGGCTTCTTGTAGTTAAGAGAGAGGGGAAAAAAAAATCTTTCCTACCAAATGTAGCAAATAAAGGTCTGAACATGCCTACTCTGCAACTTTATTTCTCAACACACCCAAATGGTTCTCAAATGAAAAGACCGAATGCCCTGCACGTTTTTCAGAGTTAAAGTCATCCCTTTCGTCAGTCTCTTTTTCTTACAAGTGAATTCAACAAGCTCAGGACATGTGTTCTCTCACTTTAAGATGTAAAAATCTCCGAGTTTTCATCTTGCTTTGTATTACTTTCTGATTTTATCTGGCACTGTTTTTGTGCTACAGGACCACAATATGTTCTAGCAACAGTGGGAATGCATTCTTGCTGCCATCTCCAATAAAGTGGTCCTCTTAGGAAGCCAGTTGTTTCTTCAACTACACAAAACTCTGCAACTGGGTCTGGTGGTAATCCTCATCCGTACCTAGCACAGCTGCTGTGCAAGTTTGCTGGGACTGACATATGTGAGAAGTGCTCTTTCTCTTCCTTTGCTGGCTACAGTTTGTCTGAGCGGCATGAAAGATGCCTTTGAAAGATGCAGGGACTTTATCAACAGCTCTTAGGTAATACAAGGAAGTGATTCTCCCTCCCCAGCAAATTTCCCTTACAGCAGGCAATGAAAGTTCCCATATACAAATATTTCTATACTTTCTAACAAAAGTAGAGCAAATTAAATCTTCCACAATTTCCTTGAACAGAATCTAAAGCCAAGCAGGAAAGCAATTATGATTGTACTGAAACCAAACATAGTGAGTAGCACTAAAACGGACCATGTCTACTACATTAAAAAAAAATGTTGCAGTGTTTGGAAAACCTGTATGTAAAGTATAATTATGTTTGCAAAAAATTTTAAGTGATATTTAGTGTCTTATCAAAATGATGAATTCATGTTACCCTTCCCCCATTTATACACACATGCACTGCACAATACATGACAAAGATTTTTTTAAAATAATCAAACTATGACTTATCTAATAAAAGGAAATCAGTCCCCCCCAAAGTCATGGAGCTAGAAAGCATATTATATAAATGGTTTTTGGTCATTTTTGTGCCATGTCCTTCAGGTGACTTTCTTTTGGAGTAATAAGAGTGATATGTATACACAAACACACACACACACATACACACACACACAGGAACCACTGTGTTGTCTGCCCTATTTCAAAATACATAGAATTCTAAATTATATAACAGAAATTTACATACGTGCTGAAATTGAATTTTTTTTTTCTGGATAGCAAAATTCTGGACAAATTCTGCTGGTGTCTTACACACACGCTTCAAGGGTGTTTGGTGAGGAATTAAGCAGGACAGTCACACATGTCCCAGGCTTCAGCACAGCAAGAAGAAAGTAGATAACCACTCGCTGAAATGAAAACTTAAGTATTCAGTTCTCATTTACTTATTCAGCAGTATTTATTAAGTACTGGTAGATAGCAGGTCTGTGTGATAGGAGCAGAGGAGCAGCAGTGAACCAAATGTACAGAAGCCCCGTGTGGGAGTTACTCAATAAGCACTTTTAAGTGAGAAAAAGCTCACTACTAAACAGAAGTGCTGCAGGTCCAAAAAGAGGCAAAATTGTTAAGAAACAAGCTGGTAGAATTGGAAAGTGGAAGTAAAATGGATATTAAAAGATAAATTACAGATGGAGATATTTTCTCTGTCTGAAGTTTTTCCTTTTTATTACTAAATTCATTAATGAGTTCTTTTAAACATTCTGTTCAACTTCTTTCAACAACCTAATATGAAAATTGCATGTGTCCTCCCAATTTAAAAAAGAAGCCAAGAAATAAGATACTTCTAGGAAGATGGTGTAGACATAGTTTTTCCTAATCCTTCCGCTAGGTACAATTAAAATCCCTGCACATTATATATAAAGCAAATATACAGAGCCTCTGAAAGGCAGAATGAAGATCACAGACTAGCTAAGAACTGCTGGACACAAGAAATGACATGAGTTTTCTTCTTACCTTATGCATCCAAAATTTGGTGTTGAAGAAGCCTGCAACCCAGAAACGCCAACTGGTGCAGGCGAAGTTCCAACAAAAGCCTGTTCTCTCTAGCCGGATGATCAAGAAAAGACAGCCTATAAAGTCTAGAAGCATTGGGACAATATCATTTTGCCCGGTCAAACACCACAGAAAAAACTGTGGCCCCATCCCTACCCTCACCTTCAAGACTGAGTAAGGAGCATAGGTGCTGACCCTTGCCAGGTTAAAAGAAAGTGAACCAAGACCTCTCTTTTCATTCCCCTGAGTATTGTAAAAGAGGTCTATGTAGAAAGCCATGGGCAAAGGGCAGGGGGTAGGGGGTGGAGAATTGCAAGACTCCTTTTCTACCCCACATGCAGTGTCGGTGGGGACTACATGGGGAACATGGACCTCAAAGCAATAGTAATGAAGCTTTTTTTCCGCCTTCACACTGAGGAGTTGTCAGAGGAGGCCCAGGAGATTAACAACATTAGAAATAGCTCAGCAATAACAAGGCCACCCTGCTGTCCCTCAACTTCTAAGGCACTGGTGGAGGCACCGATGGGAACAGTAACAAACCATTCCCTCTTTCCTAGCCAGGGAGGTATCAGTGGAGTTCTACTCAGGAGCAGAAACAATGAAGGTCTACGCAGGAGTAAAAACTACTTATATCCATATCTAGCAGTGACAAGGTGGTATCCTCAGCTTCCATTGCTAATGTGTTGTGAGAGGAAGTCAGCTAAAAAAGAAGGTTTCAGTAAGAACCAAAGTCTCATACATGATATCAAAAAGGCCCAGGTTTCAACTGAAAATCATTTGTCATACACAGCAGAAGGAAGATCTCAAAATGAATTTTAAAAAGACCATTAATACATACGAACCTCCAGATAATTCAGTGAATATTAGAATTATCTCACAAAGATTTTAAAGTAGTCATCATGAAAATGCTTAAGTAAGCAATTATGAACATGGTTGAAACAAACAAAAAACCAAAAGTCTTAACAAAAAATACATATAAAGAATAGCCAGATGAAAATTTCAGAACTAAAAAATACAATAACTGATTGAAAAATTAAAAAGTAAACTAAATGGATGTACTTAACAGCAGAGTGAAGAAGGCAGAGGAACGGATCAGTGAAATGGAAGATAGAACAATAAAAATTACCCAATCTGAACAACAGTGAGAAACTATACTTAAAAAAATAAAAAAGCTGAACAGAGACTTAGGCAACTGTGGAAATATGGCAAAAGAGAAAACATGTATATTTTTGCCATGAGAATCATAGAAAAATAGGAGAAAGAGGATAAAGCTTAAGATGTGCTCACAAAATAATGGCTGGAAACTTTCCAAATTTAGCAAAGACACAGAGATTCAAGAAGCGGAGTCAACTACAAACAGGATAAACCCAAAGAAATTCATACTAGAACACATCATAATCAAAGTTATAAAAAACTAAGACAAAGAAAAAAATTTGAAATGAGCAGGAGCAAAACATCACTTTTAGGAAAAAAAACCATTGGGAGAGTAGGTTTCTCATGAAAAACTATGGAGACCAGAAGGAAGGATCACACCATTTTCAAATGCCTAAAGAAAAGAACTATCAACTCAGAATTTCATATTCATAGAAGATATGCTTTAAGAATAAAGGGGAAATCAAGTAAAAAAAAAATTGCCACCAGTAGACCTGCCCTGACATAATAGCTAAGAGAGTTATCTAAAAAGAAATAAAATTATAAAAGAAGGAATCCTGGAATCTTCAAAAGGATAAAAGAATTTAGTAAGCACAAATATGGGTAAATATAATAGACTTTCCTTTTCTGCAATTTTCTAAATTATGCTTGTAGAAGCAAAATTATAGCACTGTCTGAGATGGTTCAAATGTATGTAAACAAAATATTTAAGACAACTGTATCATAAATGGGTAAAAGTAAAGGTACAAAAAGGTAAGTAAGAGTCCTATACCTCACTTGAACTAATAAAATGAAGATACCAATAGATTGTGATACGTTATGCATATACAAGGTATAAAAACCAACTACTAAAAGATATACACTAAGAAAATTCTACATATATCAAAACTCCAAAAATTTTGAAACCCACAAGCAGGCAAAAGAAGTAAATCAGAGAAATGAAAAATAGAAAAAACAAACTGAAAACAAATACTTAAATGACAGACTTAGACCATAAAAATAAATTATTGACTTAAATGTGAATTGTCTGAATATATCAATGAAATGGCAGAGATTTGCATAATGGATTAAAAATTGTGGCTTAATCTAATGCTATATATAACGAACTCAATTCAAATATAATAATATAAACAGGTTGAAAATAAAATGATGAAAATGCTTATGTTTTTATTAGTCAAAAGAAAGAAGTATCTATATTAATATCAAATAAAATACACTTCCAAGAAGAGAAAATTATCAGAAACAGAGGTAGACATCTTATCATGTTAAAAGGCACAATCCAACAAGAAGACATAGCATGCACCAAACAAAACAGCTGCAAAAGATGTAGATTATAAACTACTAAAACAGAAACCAAAAACAGATATATCTGAAATTAGAGTTGTATACTTTAGTACATCTCTCTCAACAAGTGACAGAACAAATAAATAATAGCATGAATATAGAAGTCAACATATTATCAATCAACCAGATCTAACTGACATTTATGAAACACATTATCCATGAAATTAGAATATTCATTCTTTGCAAGAGTCCACAAACATATCCAAGATTGGCCACATTATGGCAAATAAAGAAATCTTAGCAAATTAAAAATAATTGAAATCATACAAAACTTTTTCTGACCACAATGTGATCAAACTAGAAACCATAATAAGAAAGACAACAGGAAAATCTCCAAACACTTGGAAACTAATCAACATACTTTTAAATAATTCATGAGTCAAAGAGACAATCTCAGGTGAAAAAAATACATTGGAGCAAACAAACAAACAAACAAAAAATACATCATATCAAAATTTGTGGGACACAGCCACAGCTTTCCCTCTGAGCACATACTAGAAAAGAGGAAAAGTTTCAAATCTATGATCAAAGTTCCAAACTCAAGAAACAAGAATAAGAAGAGCAAAATACACCTAAAAAAGAGAGAAAGAAAATAAGAGCAGAAATAAATAAAAATGAAAACAGAAAAACAATAGAGAAAAATCAATGAAAAAATGAGTTGATTCTTTTTAAAAAAAATCAATAAAATTGGTAAACCTCCAGCAAGACTGAAAGATAAAAAAGAGAGAGGATACAAATAATCAATATTAGAAATGAAACCAAGGATATCAATATAAACCCTTAAGGCATCGGCCGGGCTCGGTGGCTCAGCCTGTAATCCCACGCCTTGGGAGGCTGAGGTGAGTGGATTGCCTGAGCCCGCGGGTTCGAGACCCGCCTGGGCAGGCGAAACCTCATCTCTACAATAAATTAAAAAAAAAAAAAAAAAAAATTAGCCGG
>CAUYQG010045256.1:0-18301 GCA_963574415.1 Tarsius wallacei | reverse complement strand
AGCATTGTGCTACAATAGTCTACAGCATTTAGTACGATAGCATGTTGTACAAACTTGTAGCCTAGGAACAATAGGCCATACCATACATCCTAGGTAAATAGTAAGCTCTGCCATCTAGATTGTGTAAGTACACCTTTTGATATTTACACAATTAAAGAATGGCCTAGCAGTAACCTCTTTGGAAGACAGTGTGGCGATTTCTGAAAGAACTGGAAACTGACCTTCCGTATGACCCAGCAATCCCCCTTTTGAGAATATATCCGGAGGAACTCAAATCATTCTACAAAACAGATACCTGCACATGTATGTTTGCTGCAGCTCTATTCACAATAGCAAAAACATGTAACTAACCATGCTGCCCATCAAAGCTAGACCAGATTAAAAAATGTGGTACATATACACAATGGAATATTATGCAGCCATAAAGAAGGACAAACATGGGAACTTCACAGCAACTTGGATGGATTTAGAGTCGATCATACTCAGTGATCTATCACAGAAACAAAGAACAGAGGACCATATGTTCTCACTCATAAGCAGACCTTGAACAATTATAATACTATAAGAAAGCGATTGGTAGTAGTGGGAAACTGTCAGGAGAGGGAAGGTGGGATTGGCAGTTGAGGGAAACTGCTAGGGGAGGGAGGGGCATACCTCATCAACAAGGGTACCTGCATAATCAACGTTTGTATACTTAAACCTGAATTGGACCCCACATCTTTAAAATTTAAAAAAAAGCCTAACAATGCATTTCTCAGAAATTATCTGCATCAAGTGGCCTATGACTTAACAATATATCTGACTGTATTGGATAATTATTCCTTCATACACATTTTTTTGGTTGTAAAGCAGTGTTTCATTTATTACATATCTTTCAAAATATTGTATCTTCTGTTGTCTTTTCTATTAATATTGACCATATTGTTTTATACCTAAATTTTTTTTTGCAATCATTTAGTGGTGTCTCATAAGGTAGTTAAACGAATGTGGCAAGTTTAGCATCTTGAAACGTAAGTCTATTAATCTTTAGTTGATGATATTCATGTATTGCTCTCTTGCCACAAATAAATCCAGCTTCTAGTTCAACATCACTAGGTGAATGTTTTATGTCAACTTGGAATCAATATATCCCCAAATTGCATCACCGTTTTATAATATCTATAAAATCTCAAGGCATAGTCTAGTATCTGGGAGGAAAAAGATTTGATTTTATTTTTGTTTTGGGGTTTTTTTGTTTGTTTTTGGTTTTTTGAATTGGAGTCTCACTCTGTCGCCCAGACTGGAATGCAGTGGCACACTCCCGGCCACCGCAACCTCGACCTGCTGAGCTCCAGCAATCCCTCCAGCCCAGCCTTCCAAGTAGCCAGAGCTACAGGCGTGCTCTACCACGTCCAGCTAGAAGAAGATTTTATGCAGCACCTGGAACAATAGACACAAGCAAAAATGGGACAGATACCAACTTAGACTAACCCGTGACAAACTAGCTATGCATGTTCAAGACTTGTAAATAATCTCTCTCTTTCTTTTAATAATTTCTAAACTATCCATAGTATCACTCATCAGATTGAGCACTTACAAAAAAGAGAGGCAAATCTCAGGGACTGGGATTAGTAAAAGTTACTAGAGCTCAAGAAGAGATAAAAAGTCAATTCTGAGAAAACTAAGAACAAAAAGTATTATGACATTAAGGTGTTGAGGTTAAATTCAGAACTATGCTATCAATATTGCATAAAAATTTTGATAGCAAATCAAGATTCTAGACAGAATAATATAAGGGGAAAAGATAGAAGAAGTCCAAGCATATCAGCTAATTATTATAGTAAATTTTTTTTAATTGGAGCCTCATTTTTGTCACCCAGGCTGGAGTGCAGTGGCACGCTTAGGGCAACCGCAGCCTCGACCTGGGGGCTTAGGGGATCTTTCCACCTCAGCCTTCCAAGCCCCCGGGCTCAGGCAATCCTCTCACCTCAGCCTCACAAAGTGCTGGGATTACAGGCTGAGCCACTGCACCAGTCATACTATAGTAATTTTTAAAATAAGCATTTGAGAGTGATTCTCTTTGGAGAATGGTCTTTTCTCTAGTTATTTCTTAATTTAAAATCAACTGATAAATCAGTTACACTACTACTATATATCCTGCTGTTTTTCTTCTTTAAGATGTCATTATCTTGCACTTAGATGATTGTAATTATCTCTTCAATACATTCCCTTCTCACAGTGTCTCATTCAATCCCCTTCTATGACCTGACAATGGTATTTTTAAATCATAGTTCTGATCTTTGACTTTTTGCTCCAAAATCATGAATTTTTATTATGTATAGAAATTCTTATATTATTATTGAATGTTATTCAAGTGTTTCTCATAATCAGATCTGAATCTTCTGCCGACCACACACTATTTTCCAGGTGGACATGATTTCTCATCATTCTTAAATATACATTGTAGGGATCTTGTTGGTTTTGTCTCTGTGTTCATTCCATTGTCTTTTTTTTTTTTTGAGCTGGAGTCTTACTCTGTCGCCCAGGCTGGAGGGCAGTGGCACACTGACGGCCACCCCAGCGCCCACCCACTGGCCTCCAGCGATCCTTCGGCCTCAGCTTTCCAGGTAGCTGGAACTACAGGTGAGCGCTACCACGCCCGGCTAATTTTTTGATTTATTGTAGAGACGAGGGCTCGCCAAGTTGCCCAGGCTGGTCGCGAACCCGCGGGCTCAGGCAATCCACTCGCCTTGGCCTCCCAAAGTGCTGGGGTTACAGGCTGAGCCACTGAGCCCCTCATCATTCTTAAATATTCACTGTAGGTATCTTAGTTTTGTCTCTGTGTTCACTCCATTGTCTTTTAATAGGATATCTCTTTCATCTCTGCTGATGAGAATCTCATTCACTCATCTACCTCCAACATTTTCTGATTAATTTTTTCCTTCTCCTTGCTTTTATAGCACTTGTTTTACTCCTCTACATTAGATTTCATTATGGTACAATGTTCAAACCGATATAGTAAGGCTCCTTCACATCTTTCCCTGTTAGGAACAGAGGCAGTATCTCCCCTGTCTTTCATTCACTTTTTTTTTTTTTTTTTGAGTTGGAGTCTCACTCTGTCGCCCAGACTGGAGTGCAGTGGCCACTCCCGGCCACCGCAGCCTCGACCTGCTGGGCTCCGGGGATCCTTCTGCCTCAGCCTTCCAAGCAGCTGGAACTACCGGTGCGCGCTACCACACCTGGCTAATTTGTTGATTTATTGTAGAGATGAGGATTCGCCAAGTTGCCCAGGCGGGTCTCGAACCCGCGGGCTCAGGCAATCCACTCACCTCAGCCTCCCCAGGCGAGGGATTACAGGCTGAGCCACCGAGCCCGGCTCATTCACTTTATTTACTAGTTGAATGTCTTGCACATGACAGATGTTTAATAACTGTTAGCTAAGTGGAATCCAACAGTCTTCCTCTTCCTTGTGCTGTCCTACATGCATACTACTTCCTAGAATAATGGGTTTTGTATGATTTTCTGTACTTGAAAGTGTATGTGGCACATGCATCCTTTAATATTAACTTGTTGCCTTACATTATGTGTGATGTTGCTCTGTTCACTTATCCATTGGTTGTTCACTACAGATTAGAAAATGGACTGGATGTAGGCATGCATCTAATCACTTAGACTGTATGTGGGATTGGAAAATTATATCTGCTTCCTACAAAGGAAAGCATTGCAATTCTGAGAGTAGTCAAAAGTGGTTTGGCGCTGTTGATAGAAAATAGCTAGCTTTCTTTTATGAAACCTGAAAGTAGGTACTTATAGAAACCTAGAATGAACTTAGTTTAGCAAAGTCTTTTTGCCTCAGCATAACCATTTTTGCTTAGACTTTACCTCTGATAGGCTTTGAATCTAGCACAGGTTAGACAGATAGACGAATTTCCAGTAGGCAGGTTTTAGGGAGCTTTCAGACTTTTCATTGCAGGCCAGGCTGGCAGCCTACCCCACTCCCTCAGCAAATCTCCATCAGATGCAAGGCCAGGACAACCAACAACCCAACCTTTCAATTCATGGTTTAGCATAATGATCTCCAGGACACTTTTCAGGTTCTTTGTCAAGGAGGAAGATCAAAGATCACCCCTTGACTGGCCAAAGCCATAAAAATGGTAATAAGACCACCTTTTGGTCAAGGAGTTTGTGGATTGTAAATTTCTGACAAGTCTCTTGTAGGAAAACCCCTCTTCCTTGGTCTCCTCCCATGCAGTCCACCATCTGAGGGCATGAGATGCTAATGTCTGGAGACCTCAAGATTTAAGACTCGTGTGGCTACAATCAACATCAAAGACTGACAGCCCTGGACATTCCTCCTGGCCTAAACCCCCCTCACCCCAAAAGTCCTTAAATATACCCATTTATTGGCCCTTCCAGGCCACACTTGTCTCTGAGTGTCAGCCCCCTTTCCAACCTGTGAAAGGTGAATAATAAACTTTACTTCTTTCCACTTTCTTCCTTGTTGCAATCTTGCATTATTCCTGCGGCTTTGGCACCGGCACCAGCCCCGGCCAACCTCCCCTCAGTGGACCCTTTCAAATGTCAATAAATAGTGAACTAAAATAATTCATTTATGTTTCAGAATCAGTTCAGTGTGAGTGTGTAGATTTAGTTTGACTGCCAAGGAATACCGACACACAGAAACAATTCTAGTATCTCATACTTTTTAAACTCTCTGTAACTGGGTATTATAATAGTATTGTTGGATAATTTAAGAAAGTCAATTATAGTCTTATAAATATTATATGTGAAACTAGAAAGTTCTCAGGGAGATAAGTCTGCAGATGGTGACCTTCAAGAGCATCGATAGCAAACTAAAGTAGTCAAATAAAACCAGTTGTTGTAGGAAGAAACAAGCAATATAAAGGCTAGGGAAGTTTATAGAAATTATAGTCATAAAAATAAAGACATTCTGACATGCTCTTCTCAAATGAAATCCAAGTGAAATAGTAAATTTATAAACACAAAAATACAAATAAGAATCCCAGCTTTCATGGGAAATTTCAAAAAATGACACAACGTAATTATTTACAGTATAGTTAAACATTCCCTGGAATAAAGAATAAAATGGGGCCGGGCTTGGTGGCTCAGCCTGTAATCCCGTGCTTTGGGAGGCCAAGGTGAGTGAATTACCTGAGCCCACGGGTTCGAGACCCACCTAGGCAACTTGACGAGACCTCATCTCTACAATAAATCCAAAAAAAATTAGCCGGGCGCAGTAGCACGTGCCTTTAGTTCCAGCTACTTGGAAGGCTGAGGCCGAAGGATCGCCGCAGCCCAGCAGGTCGAGGCTGCAGTGGCCGCTCCCGGTCTGGGTGACAGAGTGAGACTGCAACTCGGGGGGGGGGGGGGGAATAAAGTGAGATTACCATTGGCAAGGTAGAAAAGAGAGTGACATTTTAGTCTGCAAGATGGACCCTTAATTCACAGATATCTTTTTTCAGTATTTTCAAACGTTGTTCTAAAACTTTGGTAAAAAGTAATTCGAGACAAGGAGAGAAACAGAAGAAGAGATTTATGTTCCTTTTACTGATCTACTTTCACTGATGCTCAGTCTTGACTTTATTCTTTTCTTTCAGTTGCATAGATATACCTTGGGATGAATAAATAATTTGCAAATATATGAGTCAACAAAGAAAGAAATGCAGAGTTGCAGACTGATAATGGAAATTACAGGGGTTATAAAATATCGTATATTGTGTTGCCATTAAGATGAAAGGAATACGGGAAGTTATAAATAACCCACATCGTTTTTTAAAAGATTGCTTTTTAAATGTTCTTTGTGGAAGCATAACTGATAAAAGTCCAGTCATTTTTCATGTGAAATCATTCTTCTCAATAAGTAACCTGCGAAAATGAAAAACCAGGCACAGACAACGGTCACATTGTTTCATTCAGTACTTCTGAATGAAATGTCATATATTGCCTACAGTCTCATACATGAGTAAAATGTTGAGTGATTTTGCAAAATATAGGTGTTACACAACAGAAGTGTGAAAAAGTCTATAAAAATAATGCTTATGTCATGGATTAACAAAGAAACCACAAATGAAGGAGCCATTTATGCTATGACCAACCTATCAGGTTCTTTACAATTTCTAAAGTGTTTTCAAGTGCATTATTCAATTAAATTTTCCTAAAAACTCTGTAATCTAGGCATACTTAATCATATCTTAGTGATGGAGACACCTCATATCATTAAATGACTTGCTTAAAGTCTCACAGTCAGCTAGATCTTTAGATTTATTTTATTTTATTATCTTATTTTGATTTAGGGTTTCACTGCTGTAATGCAGTGACACGATCACAATTCACCTAGCCTTGATCTCCTAGACTCAGTAAATCCTTCTGTCTCAACCTCCTGAGTAGCTGGGACTGCAGTGCCATCATGCCTGGCTAATTTTTAAAATTGTTTGTAGAGATGGAGTCTCGCTATGTTGCCCACGCTGGTCAAACTCCGGGGCTCAAGCAATCCTTCTGCCTCAGCCTCCCAGAGTGTTGGGATTACAGGCATGCGTCACAGCACCTGGCTAGATCTTCAGATTTTTAAATCAAAGGTAGAGAAGTGATAAGGCTAGAAGAAGGTTTATAAAAGATATGGTAGAGAACAGTATCTGTTATTTTCAAGAACAATTTAGGCCTTATACTTATTAAGTGATTTAATTTGCTGTACTTACTATGAAATGCAAGGGAAGATGTCAGGGAACAAGAAAGAATACTCTATTAAAAGAGCCACATAAAATCTTCAGGTTTATACAAACAGGTTAATATTATTCTGGAATCTATAATATTGAGTAAAGGAAATGGGACCAACTTACATTTCATGTTGAGCCAGTAAGAAAGCTAAGACCATTCAGATCCTCTAACTTCCACTGAAAATTGCGGGTCAGTTGGGGCAAATTTGCATGAGATGACACACAGAAGAAAGGGCGTGAGTGGGAGGAATGTATTCATTTAATCCATACCTATTAAATCATCCTGCAGATACTCATGAATGTCACAACGGTGAGAGATGAAGTCTCAGAGGGTATACACAATCTATTTTAATGACTACCATCTGCTTCTGGCAGGACCTTAAAATATTAGATCCCGGTATCAAGGTTAGTGTATAATTTTATACTAATATATTTACAGAAGCTTTCAAAGAGGTAACATATTTATAAATTTTTTTTGCTGTTATTTTTCTTTTTTTGGCCAAGTACAGTGAGTGGCTCATGCCTATAATCCCAGCAGTTTGGGAGGCCAAGGCAGGAGGATTGCTTGAGCCCAGGATTTCGAGACATGCCTGGGCAACACAGTGAGATCTCATCTCTGTAAAATAAAAAATTAGCCAGGCATCATGGTACACACCTGTAATCCCAGCTACTTGAAAGGCTGAGGCCGAAGGATCGCCTGAACCCAGGAGATGGAAGCTGTGTTGAGAAGTGATCGTGCCACTGCACTTCAGTCTGGGAAACAGAGTGAAACCCTGATTGAAAAAATAAATTAAAATGGGTTTTAAAGTGAAAGAGTTGTTCAGAGGAATTAGTGTGCTGAAAAATTGGCTGGTCATTTTAGCACACAGAAATGTTTTCTTATTCACTAGTTACCCCATCTATTTTCTCATTCCTGAAAATACCTGTGAAAATGCTTTCTGTGAGGACGAAGATGACTAACAATGTTATATATATATATATATTTTTTTTTTGAGTTGGAGTCTCACTCTGTCGCTCAGACTGGAGTGCAGTGGCTGCTCCCGGCCACTGCAGCCTCGACCTGCTGGGCTCCGGCGATCCTTCCGCCTCAGCCTTCCGAGTAGCTGGAACTACAGGCACGCGCTACCACGCCCGGCTAATTTTTTGAATTATTGTAGAGATGAGGTCTCGCCAAGTTGCCCAGGCGGGTCTCGAACCCGCGGACTCAGGCAATCCACTCACCTCAGCATATATTTTCTAAATGTGTAAATTAACTAAGCATCTCAAATAATTTATGTTTCAATATCGAGTCTATTCCTCTCTCAAACAAATGTTTGCAGTTAGCTACTACTTGCAAAAATAGTTTGGCTTTGAAAATAAAACCCACTAAATGTAATACTTTTTTTGTATGTCTCTTTTTCATTAAAATGATTTTGTTTACATTAAGGCGGTTTGATAAAACATTCTTGTGGTATGTTTCTAGTTAGGAAAAAACTGATGAAACTCATTTTAAAAGGTGGCCTAGCAATATACATTCACCTAAGCAAAGCTGCACGTGTGTGGGAAAGCAGACATTTACAGTTCGTCTTTATTATCGATGTGTGTAAAAATATAAGTTTTTAAAAGCGTACTCATTGATTTTTTTCTAAGTTGTGCTAACATTCACCTTGGAAAAATGCAGAAGCATGTGTATTTTTTAAACAAGATGGTCATATATTACAAAAATATCTGAACAACACAAACATTTATTTTTCCTCAAAATCTTTGAGGAAAATGACATTCCAGGGAGATGACTCATGTTATACTGTGGTCTACGTGATCAGGAGCTCATGGCTGAAATAGAGTAGACACTATTTTGTTATGTCTCAGCTACATATTGAGATTCTTTGGTTTGGAGCAGAGTTGCTATATTCCGATAGATTTGGTTTCAGAAGATTATTTTATGTCGGAAAGCTTTTTGACAAAATATGTCTTACTCTTTTTCAGCAGAAATGGTTTTACTTTCCACTCAATATAAGTTCTCATTCAAATATTGAAAGCAAAGAAAAGTATAAATAAGAAAACAAACCGGGCATGGTGGCTCACGCCTATAATCTCAGCACTTTGGGAGGCTGAGGTGAGAGGATTGCCTGAGCTCACGGGTTCGAGCCCAGCCTAGGCAACTTGGTGAGATCTCATCTCTACAATAAATCAAAAAATTAGCCGGGCATGGTGGTGCATGCCTGTAGGTAATTCCAGCTCTTAGGAAGGCTGAGGCAGAAAGGTCACCTGAGCCCAGCAGGTGGAGGCTGCCATGAGCATGCCACTGCACTCCAGTCTGGGCAACAGAGTGAGACTTTGACTCAAAAAAAAAAAAAAAAAAAAGAAGAAGAAAGCATAAATCATGTGTGTCTTATCAGTTCAATTTTGGTAACTCCTTCCTTTCTGTATCTCCACCTGTATTTTTTCTCTCTTACTGTATGTTTTATTTAAGAAATGAGGTATTGTACAAGTCATATAGTTCATGTCAACAAATAGACTTACAACCTTATTTAAAAGGTTAACAATATTTTATTGAGTTAACATACATTTATTTTTCATTTGTTTAATCATTCCTCTCTTAAAGTATTCTTATTTTGTTTTCTTATTTTTCAAGCAATAAAAATTGTAAAGAACATTGTAATGCTGGGAATTTTTTACCATAAATTTTGACGATGGAATGCCTGGGTGAATTGACATTCACATGTTTGAATTATCGATCAACTTTGCCAAATTGCCACTTAGAAAATATATTTCAATTGTATATTTCTTTTTTTTTTTTTTTAGTTAGAGTCTCACTCTGTCACCCAGACTGGAGTGCAGTGGCCGCTCCCGGCCCCCGCAGCCTCAACCTGCAGGGCTCCAGCGATCCTTCCGCCTCAGCCTTCCAAGTAGCTGGAACTACAGGCGCGCACTACCAGGCCCAGCTAATTTTTGATTTATTGTAGAGATGAGGTCTCGCCAAGTTGCCTAGACGGGTCTCGAACCCGCAGGCTCAGGCAATTCACTCACCTCAGCCTCCCAAGGCACGGGATTACAGGCTGAGTCACCGAGCCCGGCTCAATTGTATATTTCTACTAAAAAAATTGAGAGTGTCTTACAGCTTTCTCCCATTTGCTTCAGTTTTAAGTTTTTGGCCTTTATAATGATCAATAATGCTTTTGTAAAGTGATTTTAATGTTTACCTCTAAATCATAATAAGGTTGAAAATATTTTTATATTTCTTTCCCATTTATATTTCAAATTCCATGCAGCATCTATACATCTTTTTAATTTATTTTTTACTTTAACTGGCTTGTCAACCATTTTATATATTAAAAATGCTCTAACGTCTCTGTGTTTTTTGCTACAGATTTATTTACTTTTCCAATGTTTCATTTGTTTTTCAATCATGTTTATGGTATTTTGGCCATTCACATTTAGTTCTACATGCTCAAATCCATGTTTCTCCATTTTCTGATATTGGCATACATTTTGAAATGCATTCAATGCGATCTAATAGTTGATTTTTATACACTTTACATTTTAGTGAGACGTTATAGAGGAAGCAATAAGGATATCAGCTGTTGACAGCTGTTCGACTAATTTAACTGTCTCCACAGTGCTATATATCCAGAAGATATTTTTATCGATGGAACTCAAATTCTTGATCTATTTGTTTTCACTCTGATAACACATTTATTTCCCACAACCACCCATGATCTAGGCTGCTATCATCATTCCTATCTTATACGTAGGGGAACTAAACACAAGAGATTAAGATGTTTTACTGAGCTTGCATGATAGAAATTGGCAGAGCTGAGCTTTGAACCCAGTCTGTCTTATTTCAGAGTTCACACTCTTAACCCTTCACTATTACTGCCTCTTGAGCGAATCTTGGCACTCTTTTTAATGAGCTTCCTGTTAGGTCCCCAGAGCGACCCTGTGGTCAAGATGCATCCCTTTTGGAAGCTCAGATTGTTTATTTTAAGCTTCACTTACATGAACCTCATTTATGACCTCTTCCTGAAGAGGATGATTGCATATTAAAACTGCACTGGTTTTCACGTCTCACTTTTGTTATAGGCTCGCTTTAAGCCTTTTTGTCTTTCCTTGGGCCACTAGGAATGACCAGAAAGAAATGTGGTTTTAGCTCCCTTTTGTAGGAACGCTAAATACTGACTTTAAAGGGAACGATCTACTTTGAAACACTCAAAGTTTTCATAAAGCGATGTAGATTTGGTCTTAAATTTAAAATGTATTGTACATTTCATTATGCCATTCTAGGAAATATGATTAATTAATTAATCATTGTGAGTAAGTCTTGATTATACTTGTCATCACCTTGCTTCTGCTTCTTTCAGATATGGTATTTTCACAGACTCCACACACTTATGTCTGTTAGTATCTTTATCACAGGTCACATTAGCATATAGTTACCTAACACCTTCAATTTTTCTAAGAAATAGCAACTATTTAGAAGATTTATTTAATTCAACTATATGCAGGAAAACACTTCTTTTTTTACTTCATAGCTTCATACTTCATTGTGATTTCAGATATTAAACTCTCAAATGTTGGGTCAACTATAAAATGCAAACAATGAACTATGCCATGTGTACATGGCAGATATTGAAATAGTTGAAACGGAAATGAACCAATCATGTGTGAATGTATTTTGTTACATGGAGCCCTATACAACTATGAGATCATAAGTTATTTAATATGAAATCATTAGGGCCGGGCGTAGTGGCTCACCGCCTATAATCCCAGCATTTTGGGCCAAGGTGAGAGGATTGCCTGAGCCCTTGGATTCGAGACCAGCCTAGACAACTTAGCAAGACCTCATCTCTACAAAAAATTTTAAAAACAGCTGAACGTGGTGGCATGTGCCTGTAGTTCCAGCTACTTGGAAGGCTGAGGCGGAAGGATAGCTGGAACCCAGCAGGTCGGGGCTGCGGTGGCCATGAGCGTGCCACTGCACTCCAGCCTGAGCGACAGAGTGAGACTCCAACTTAAATTTTTAAAAAATCAATAAAAATTAAAGCCATGCCAAAAAATTTATATAGACAATGACAAAACATATACTCACTATAAATATAGTAAAGTATTTTTATTTAAATAAAAAAATAAATATTACTGGTGTTTGGATTATCAAATATAGAATCAATCTGTTTTATGAGCAAATATTTTCCACTACATCACAATACATTCTTTTCCGGGTTTTTTTGTTGAGAAAATCTCATTCTGTCACCCAAACTAGAGTACAGAGATGTGAACGTAGTTCACCGCAGCCTCAAACTCCTGGGCTTGTCCAAAGATCCTCCTGCCTCAGTCTCCAAAGTAGCTGGGATTATAGGTGTACACTATCATGCATTGCTCCATAAAACATTCTTAACATGTTTTTGCTTTGTAAATTCTTGTTTAAATCAGGTGAGTTAAAATTTAGTGTGTGTATATGTGTGTGTCTGCTTTATATGTGCTGATAAAATTAGGTTCGAGTTGTGATTATATTTATGTTAAATAATTAGTCTATTCGTTTCTTCCTCGTTTCATTTTTTTATAAGTTTCATTAGTTTTGGAGGAAAAACGCTTTCTGAGTGAATTCAGTGATTTGAATTAAGATTTATTTACAGGAATCATTTTGTTTTGTGAGACATGTTTCTAAAAGTGATTGCTGATCATTCTCAGAGACAAAAAAAAAAAATGTCTTTTTAATACCAGGAATGGTTTGCTCTGAATACACCACCTGGGGAATATTGCTTGAGGGTGACTTTGGTGATGGTGCTTTTTAAGGCTGTCTTTAATTGCTTTTGCATAGAGCTGCATTCATGAATGTGCATTCATCAAAGAAAGAAGAGCAATGTGACATTTTCAAGTTTTACTAAGTCAACTAGCATCCGTTGCCATAGTACTCAGGAATAAGGAAACCAGAAAAAGGCAGAGCTGTTTTTCATTATGTGTTGAAAGATGTCAGCAGGATTAAAGTATCAGGGCAAAAAAAAAAAAAAAAAGAAGAAGAAGATAAGGTGAATTACTTACCAAATGGACGTGAATAAATACAGAAAGAAAACATAACAGCCAATATTTTGGAAGCAGATAAGATGTGAAAAAATGTAATTAAAGGGTGGAATACCTTTATTATTTTTAAAAAGCGTTTAAAAATGCTGTCCCTTTCTAAGTAAGAAAAAGAGTAATTCCTACAAAACCTAAAACCTCCAAATCTGGGAAAACACACTCTTGATTTAGGGAATGAGTTGGGATGGTTTTATGCTTTGAATGGAAAAAGGGTGCCTGAACATCATACTTTGTCCTTCAAATATGATTTGAGTGAAGTTAATATTCAAGCATGTACCTGACAGTTAGGGCTGGAACTTTGTAAATAAGAATGACATTTAAAACAAACATCAAATCTGACTTAAATATGATAGCTTCACAACCAGACTTTATAATTCTGTGACTTCTAAATGTCTATGAATTTTAACGATGGTATATTTAAAGTATAAACAGACCACATATTTATTGCCATCCTTATTCCAATCGCTCCCTATTCTAAAATCATGACTTCTGAAATTTCCCTCCCTGATCTCTACATATGAGTCTGAGTTCTCTCTTTTTCTCATAAACTGAATTTTGTCCTCAATGTATCAGCAAGCCAGCCAGAGACTTGACCTCCTTTCAATCTTCTACTTGATTCCAGAATTTCCACAGGCTCGATTTTCTGTCTTAAAGTCCCTTTTAATCTCTCATCCTTTTTCCTGATCTTCTGAGCATTGCAGGAGAGAGCAATATAAATAGACATTGATTGGCTATGTTACAAATCCAAGCCATCTAATGTCATTTTTGGTCTGTATTACTACTAAATATACTTTATTTTCCCATTATTGAGTTGCATTTCTATTTGGGATTTCCCAATTTCAACATTTTCTCTTGCGAACTTTTTCCAAATCTCTTTAACTTCATGTAAGTGTCCATACATATTTTGAAATTATTATTTCCCCCTACTCTATATAAACTACTACTGCTAAATGAAATAGTGTCCCATAGCTTTTCTGTTTCACCTAAAAGTATATCTTGTTTGTCACTCATTTATTTTCATTTTCCGTCTCTCTTAATGAACACCAGAACCTCCCCTGAGGCTCTCAATTTCACTCTCCTTCTTCTCCAGATTAGAACCAAGAAATACAATGGGTTAAATAGACCCAAGTCTGGCAGTAATACAACTCAAAAAAAAAAAAAAAAGACTAAGAAAATTCCTTCACAGTCTACCTGTGTGGAAAACCCATCATTATTCTAAGACTTTCTTCAGAAAATCTTAGGCATTTAAAATCATCTCTTTAATGTTAGGCCTCTGATTAATACCGGGATTAATGTTGCCCAATGTGTTTAAATAAATAAAATAACATTTCGTGATAGAAAGTGTGCCTCATTTTCTTTCTACAATTAGAAAAATCCAAAATACATGAAGGATTTTCCTAAGTTCCAGGGAGGAAAAAAATGCTGTGACCCCCAAAAGATGAAAATAAACATCTGTCTTGTAATTCAGTGTTAATTTCTGTGAGCCATGTTGTCCAGGATAAAGTTTGCAAACCCGGCAAATACGGTTATGAAATGATGACACAGCCTTTTATTTGTCATGTTAACATGAAGGTAGTAGGACTTCTGAGATGAAAATGTCAGACAATAGCCGGGCGTGGTAGCGCGCGCCTGTAGTTCCAGCTACTCGGAAGGCTGAGGCGGAAGGATCGCCGGAGCCCAGCGGGTCGAGGCTGCAGTGGCCAGGAGCGTGCCACTGCCCTCCAGCCTGGGCGACAGAGTGAGACTCCAACTCAAAAAAAAGAAAGAAAAAAAAAAAAACAAATGTCAGACTGACAGTGGTGACTCAGAAAGCAGAAATTCAAAAAATGGACATCTAGTAAATTGCACTACCCTGCCCCAAGGCACTTCCTCATCTGTATGTGTAACATGCATTCAGCCATTGTAAAGTTTCTCCAACAGTCCTGGGAAGTACCATGACAGTAACAAGGGAGATTGATAGCAGATTCCATGCCTCTATGGTAATCACATTAAGAACTCTGCTTTGTACTCCTTCACGTTGTGCCTGGAAATATATATCCCCACCACACCATATTGAAAACTTGCATCCTATTACCCATCTGCTGCCAGCAAATGATTAGCTTAAATGCAAAAATGGATGATGGGAGTGTGAAACTCAAAGATTTTCTGGGCATACCATTTTTCTACCACTCATTCTTCTAATTACCCTTGAGAAATGAAGAACCTAAAAGATACCACATATAGCAATGTGTCCCCAGGGAGTCTGAATAATACTCTATGTAGCTTGAGTTATGTGATCATGACAAGCATGTCTTAAAACGTTGGTTGCTTTTAACACATAGATGTGGCCTAGTGATTGTTATTTGTTTTCATCATACAAGTGTATGAATAAACTCAGTCCTGGAATCTGGAGTTTATAAAAAGACGTTTTCTTCTATTTAGCTGGAGGAATTTCTCGTACTGGTTGATTGGTTCCCAACTCCGATAGAAAGATAAATACAAAGCACTCGAAAGTTACAGCAGGGGGAACAACTAGTGGTGAGTACATTTCATCAGTGGGAGACAAAATTTATTTCTTCAATTACTTTGCGAACATCTGCATGTCACAAAGAGGATCATGCATTAACTCAATTAACCATTTCTTCTTTCTTTTAGTTGTATCCATGGATTAATTTCTACATTTTCTAATCAGTTTTTCTCTGTTGTCACAAGCTAAGGGAGAATCAATACCAAATTTATTTTCCTGTATAAAAAGATTACTTTGATAATCAATGTTTTTCAATGCTTTTGGAAATTTTAAGTCTAAGATAATTCTAAGAGATATAATTAATCATATCGGTAAGTTGTTCATCAAAAATATGCCTGAATCTAAATTGGAAGTAAAATTATTCAATTCAATAGAGCAGTTGCAATTTGCTCATATAGTGAAATGACCAGTTACAACTAGTAAACAGCATAGCACCATTCCCAAGCACAGGGGATCAGGGAGTAACACATCTGGGTCAGATTCTGGTTGTACCAAGTTCAAGTTGTGAACCTTGGGCAAGACTTTTCATCTGTAAAATGATACTAAAAAGCTTTACATGATTTTTAGGATTGTTGTAAATATTACATTCGTATATCAGAAAGATCTTACAACTGGATGTTAAACCATTGTTTAAATTTTTATGAATAAAATTGTACAATGCTGTAGATGAGTCATGAGTGGGCCCCCCCAAAACAAACTACTGGGTAGAAAGATGGTATCTCCTTGGAAGAAATCTACAGCTCTGGAGAGGCACAACCTAAAAGAAAGAGCCTATGTTAGGAGGAAAATCAAACCCATTTTCATCTTAAAGGAGTCTCAGGCAGCCCCTCCGGGTCCCTTCCCACTGTGGGAGCTTCTCTGTCCTCTCAATAAATCCTGCTTTCTCAAAAAAAAAGGAGTCTCATTGACTGCATTACTGGTGAACATTTTTCCATATATGGTTGATATTCCCAGTTGAGACTAAAACCAGACTTCATTCTTTCTCCAGAAAAGGGTGTGCGTACTCTCAAAAAGGGATGTGTATTCTCCAATTTTAAATGCAACGTAATTTAAAATTTGATGAGGCAAAACATGAAAAAAAGTCATAGTTGTATGCCAAAAATAGATAAACTATTTCATACATAACAAACCAAAATGTTTTAGGCTAGACACTTCACTGCTTCCCCCTTTAGGATAGATAACAAAGAGTTAAGATTATATCTCTTTCTAAGGATTTAGAAGCAAGGTCTTTTAAACCACCAATGAGATACTTCCAAGTCGTCTGCCTGAGAGTCCATAAAATTTAAGTGCAGTCTTTAAAGAGGCAGTAATTGCTAATCATTATTATGATGTCGAATCTTAACTGTCATAGCTATAAATAATTCTTCTTCCTATTATGGTTATTTAGTGCACTGCCTTGTTAATGATTGTTTTCATAGCTAAGAAAAAATGCAATCTTCTCTCTGTTTAAAACAAAACAAAACAAAACATTTCTTTTGCAGGTGTATTGACCTATATACCCAACCCCATGGAAAGCTTGGCCAAAATAAGTCAAATTAGAAAAAAAAAACAGCAAAGATAGATTTTGGGTGTTTAGCATGCTGAAAGGTGTTCTTTAGGACTAGGAAACTTGAGTCCGTTTGTGCCATGAGTTGGAGAGGGTAGAGCCTGGAAGAAGGAATAATTGTTGAAATCACATTGAAGTAGTCCAGGAAAAATGAGTCAAGAGATGTCCAGCAACTTGTTGCTATGAACGTCTCCTTCATTTAAACAAACACACACACACACACACACACACACACACACACACACACACACACAAAATGAGAGACAGACAAAGAGAAGAGCAGAAAGGAAGAGAGGAGAAGAAAAGAGAGGAGTGGAGGGGATGGTAGAGGGAGGGAGGAGAAAGAAGGAAATCCCCAAATTCAGGAAAGAAGGTGCTATTAAGTATAGATAAAATCCACTAGTTTGGGAATGATCTGATCTAGTAAGAACTCTAGTCTTAGGTACCACAGCTTTTAGGTCCAAAACAGCAGAGGAGGAATGGATCTGGAATTGAGATCCATGTAAAACACCAGTACCCTGGAATGGATGTCATTTCCTTGAGCCAAGGACAAGAAAAATGACCCGCTTGATCCATAAAAAAACAGACTATTTCTACTCATGGCTCCACGTAGGAAAAAAATATTTCCAGTGACCAATCAAAACCAAATCTTTGTGTGGAAGTAGGTCTAAAATTACAGTGTCACATCAAAACTCAAATTTAAGAAAAAAACTCTTAAACTAGCTAAGGGAGGTCATCCTGAATTACTTAGTAGAAAAAAAAAAAAGTGGCTCTGTGGGGACATTTCCATAGCAATGGGGATTGTCAGGAGGAAACCGAAATCTTTTGAAATATTAGCTTTTCAGGCCAGGCTCCGTGGCTCAGCCTGTAATCCCGCGCTTTGGGAGGCTGAGGTGAATGGATTGCCTGAGTCCGCGGGTTCTAGACCCACCTGGGCAACTTGACGAGCCCTCATCTCTACAATAAATCAAAAATTAGCCGGGCATGGTAGGGCGCGCCTGTAGTTCCATACTTGGAAGGCCGAGGCAGAAGGATCACCAGAGGCCAGCAGGTCGAGGCTACGGTGGCCGGGAGCGGCTTTTGCACTCCAGTCTGGGCGACTGAGTGAGACTCCAACTCAAAAAAAAAAAAGTATGCATTGTATAGACATCCAAACAACTGATTAGGGACACAGAAAAAGAATATTGATGAGCCGGGCTCGGTGGCTCAGCCTGTAATCCCGCGCCTTTGGGAAGCTGAGGTGAGTGGATTGCCTGAGCCCGCGGGTTCGAGACCCGCCTGGGCAAGCGAGACCTCATCTCTACAATAAATCAAAAAATCAGCTGGGCGTGGTAGCGCGCACCTGTAGTTCTGGCTACTCGGAAGGCTGAGGTGGAAGGATCGCCGGAGCCCAGCAGGTCGAGGCTGCGGTGGCCGGGAGCGGCCACTGCACTCCAGTCTGGGCAAGGGAGTGAGACTCCAACTCAAAAAACAAAACAAAAC
>CAUYQG010045252.1:0-28676 GCA_963574415.1 Tarsius wallacei | reverse complement strand
TCCCGGCACAAGAGAGTCATGCACCGGAGAAAGAGCCAAGCACTTGAGATTGCAACCTGCAACTGAGACAGAGCTCAGAATCTGTTGACAAGCCCCTACATCTGAGGGAGAGCCCCACACTGAGAAAGAATTTCTGCACCCGAGAAAAATCTCCTAACCTGAAGAAGAGCTCCTGCCCATGATGGAGAGCTGCTGCATCTGGTGAAGAGCCCCCATGCCTAAGAGAGGTTCCCTACATCTGAAGGAGACATCCTGCACCAGAGGAGAAGTTCCACACCTGAGAAAGAGCCTAAAGAAGAACCTGTGCACCTGAGGAAGAGTCCTGCACCGATAACAGGGCTGGGCCTGAAGGAGAGCCCTCCATCTGCAGGATAGCCCTCACACCTGAAAGAGACTGCAGGACTCGATGAAGAGCTCCTGCAGCTAGCCCTGCCCCTGAAGAATGCCCCTGCACATGAGGAAGAGTCCCACCATGTGAGAGAGCCACACTGAATCTGAAGCAGAACATTCCCATATAAAGGGTCCCTGCACCTGATGTAGAGCCTTGCACTTAAGGGAGAGTCCCTGAAACGGAGGAAGAACCCAGCCTATGTGAAGAGCCGCTGCATCGTCAGGAGAGTTACTGCACCTGAGGGAGAGCCACTGCCCATGAAAACAAGACCCAGCTCCTGAGAAGTTCCTGTACCTGAGGAAGTCCCTCACACTTGAGGAAGAACCCTGTACCTGAGCAAAGGTCCTATACCTGATGAGAAGCTCTTGCACATGAGGAGAGGTTCCCATACCTGATGAAGAGCCACTGCACCAGAGGAAGAGCCTCTGCACCTAATGAAGGGACCTTGCACGTGAGAAAGAGCCCTATACCTGAAGACGACCTTCTGCACCAGAGGGAGAGCCCTAACCTGAAGGAGGGCTCTGAAGGAGCCTCTGAAGGAGATCACAGCACCTAGTGAACAACCCTGCACCTGAGTTAAAGGGCAGAACTTGAGGGAGAGCCCCCCACCTGTGGGACAGCTACCACACCTGATGAAGAACGCTTGCAACTGAGGAAGAGCCATGCACCTAAAAAAGTGCCCCAGCACATGGACAGCACCACCACATGAGGGGGTCACCCTGAATCGGAGGGAGAACACTAACCTTTAAAGAGTCCCTGCACCTGAGGGAGAGCTACACCTGAAGAACCCAGCACCTGATGAAGAGCTCTGGTACCTGAGGAACAGCTCCTGCAGCTGAGGGAGAGCCCCTGCCTATAAGGGAAAGATTCAGCTCCTGAGAAGTTCCTGTACCTGAGGAAGAGACCAAGACCAGAACAAGAGCCCTGCACCTGAGCAAAGGCTCCTGCACCTGATGAAGAGCTCCGATACATGGAAAATGCCCCTGCACTGCAGTAAGAGCACTAAACTTAAGAAAGACCCCCTACACATGAAAGGGAGCCCTTGCACCTGAGAGAGGGTGCCTGCACCTCAGGAAGAGGCCCCTCATCGGGAAGATGCCATACACCTGGGCAGAATGCCCAGCATATGAAGAAAGGACCCTGAACATGAAGGACGTCTCTGGCACCTGAGCAATAGCGCTGAGTCTGAGGGAGAGTTCTTGCACCTCAAGGAGGTCCCCTTTACCTAAGGTACAATACTTGTACCTGAGGAATATCTCAGCAACTGATGGTAAGCTCCTGCAACTGGAGGACAATCCGATGTATCTGCAAGAGCCTCTGCACCTGGAGGAACCCTGTCCCTGGAGAAGAGCCCATAAACATGGGGGAGAGCCCATCCACCTGGGGGAGAGTACCTGCACTTGACAAAGAACCATGCACCCAAGAAAGATCCCTGTATCTGAGATACAGTCCTGCCGCTGAGAAAGAATCCAGAACCTAATGAAGAGCCCTGCACCTGGGGAAGAGCCCTGCACCTGTAGAAGTGATCCTGCAAATGAGGAAGTATCCCTTCACCTAAGAAAGAATCCCTGAATCTGAAGGAGAACACCCACTTTTTAAAGCGTCCCAGCACCTGAGAAACAGCTCCTGTACTGGATGGAAAGTCCTCACACTTGAGAGGGACCCCTGCACCTGATGAAGAGCCCCTGCAATGAAGAAAGAGCCTTGCACCTGAAGGACAGTCCAGTACCTGATGGTGAACTGCTGCACATTAGGGAGAGTCTAATATCTGGGGAAGAACCACTGCACCAGACAAAAGGCCCATCATCTAATAAAGAGCCCCTGCACATGAAGAAGATCTCCTGCATCTGAGTAAGAGCACTGAATGCGAGGGATTCCTCCTCACCTGAGGGAGAGTCTCTGTACCTAAGGACTAGCCTAGCACCTGAAGAAAGCACCTGCACCTGCACTCAGGGGAGAGTCCTGCACATTTTGAACAGCCTTTGCACTTGGGGAGCCCCTGACCCTGGGGAAGAGGCCCTCAATCTAGGGGAAAGCCCTGTGCCTGAGGAGGTGTGCCAGATGCATGACGGACAGCCTATTCACCTGAACAAGACCCCACACATGAGAAAGAGTGATACACCCCGGAAAGAACCCTGTATCTGAGACAGAGTCTTGCAACTGACACAGAACTCAGAACCTGTCGACACACTCCCTCATTGGAGGGAGAGTGCTACAATTGACAAAGAACTTATGTATCTGAGAAAAAGCTCCTGCACCCGAGGATGTGCTCTGCCACACGACAGAGAGCTTCTGCATCTGGTGAAGATCCCCTGTGCCTAAGGGAGAGCCCCTGCATCTGAAGGAGACTTTCTGCACCTGAGAAGTTCCCACACCTGAGGAGAAGCCTCTGCACCTGAAGGAACCCTGCACCTGAGAAAGATCCCTATACCTGAAGACAACCTCCTCCAGAGGGAGAACGCTAAATTAGAGGGAGAGCTCCAGTCCCTGAAACACCCAGTGAAGAGGCCCTACAAGTGAGGAAGAGCTCCTGCACCTGAGAAAAAGGGTTGAACTTGAGGGAGAATCCTGCACCTGTGGACAGCCAACACACCTGAGAGAGACTCTGCACCTGATGAAGAGCCCCTGAAACTGGAGAAGAGCCCTGCACCTAAAAAAGTGCCCCAGCACATGAAGGAGAGTCCCACCACATGAGGGAGACACCCTGAATCTGAGGCAAACAGTCACCTTATAAAGAGTTCCTGCACCTGAGGGAGAGCCCCTAAACCTGAAGAAGAGCCCTTGTACCTGAGGAAGAGTCCTGTCCTGAGTAAATGGGCTGAATCTGAGGGAGAGCCATGAAACTGTGTGACAGCCTCCACACTTGAGACTCCAGCACCTGAGGAAGAGTCTCTGCAGCTGAGGAAGGGCTCTGCACATGAAGAAGTGCCCCTGCACATGAAGGAGAGTCCCACCACATGAGGGAGCCACCCTGGACCTGAGGGAGAGTCTTGTACCTTGAGGTACAGCCCATGAACCTGTGGAAGAGCCACCACCTTGAAGAGGCCCTGCACCTGATGGACAGTTCCTGCACCTGAGGGAGAGCCACTGTCCGTGAGGGAGAGACCCGGCTCCTGAGAAGTTCTTATATCTGAGGAAAAGCCAGGCTCCTGAGAAAAAGGTCTGGCACCCGATAAAGAGCTCCTGCACATGTGGAAGAGCTCCTGCTTGGAGTAAGAACACTAAACTTGAAAACAGCTCCTGCACCTGACAGCCTCTGCACCTGAGAGGGGACTCCTGTACCTTGAGGAAGAGAGGCCCCTTGAGTAGAAAGCCCAGCACATGAAGAAGAGCCCCTGCACATGAGGGACACCTCCAGCACCTCAGCAATAGCGTTGACTCTGAAGGAGAGCTCCTGCACCTCACAGAGATCCCATTACTTAATGCACCTGAGTGATATCTTAACCCCTGATGAGCTCCTGCAACTGGAGGAGAACCCTGCACTTTTGTGAGAGCCTTTCCCCTGGAAGAGCCCCTGCCCCTGGGGAGGAGCCCCTAAACATGGGGGAGAGCCCATCCATCTGGGGAAGAGTACCTGCACTTGAGAAACAACCCTGCACCTGACAAAGATCCATGTGAGAAAGATCCCAACTGCCAAAAAATCCAGAACCTAATGAAGAACTCCTGCACTAGACAGAAAGTCCTCACACTTGATGAAGATTCTCTGAAACGAACAAAGAGCACTGCACCTGACAGAGAGCCCAGTTCCTGATGGAAAACTGTTGCATGATACAGAGAACCTAATACCTGAGGGAGAGCCCTGCACCAAAGAATGAACCACTACACCAGACAAAAAGCCAAGCATCTGATAAAGAGCCCCTGCACATGAAAAAGACTCCATTTATCAGAGTAAAAGCACTGAATCCAGAGAGATTCCTTCTCACCTGAGGGAGAGTCTGTGCATAAGTTAGAGATCAGCACATGATGAAGAGACCCTGCACTTGAGGGAGAGCCATGCACCTTTCAAACCACCTTTTTACCTGGAGAGGCCCTGCCCCTGGGGAAGAGGTCCTGGACTTGAGGAAGAGGCCCTCAACCAGAGGCACAGCCCTGCAACCATGGAAGTATGACAGACACATGATGGAGTGCCTATCCACCCAAAAGAGAATCCGGCACATGAGAAAGAGCTATGCACCTGATATACAGCCCTACAACTGAGACAGAGCCCAGAACCTGACAACGAGCCCTTACATCTGAGGGAGAGCCCCATACTTGACAAAAAAACTTCCAAAACTGAGAAAAAAACAGCTGAATATGACAGAGAGCTTCTGAATCTGGGGAAGGGCCCCTGCACCTAAGGGAGAATTCCTGAACCTGAGGAGACCTCCTGCACCTGAGGAGAGGTTCCCAAACCTGAGGAAGACTCACTACACCAGAGGAAGGGCCTCTGTACCTAATGAAGGGAACCTGCACCTGGGGAAGAGTCCTATACCTGAAAATGAACACCTGCACCTGATGGAGAGCCCTAAACCAAAGGGAGAGCCCATGGCCCTGTGGGAGATCACAGCAGTTAGTAAAGAGCCCCTGCACCTGAGGAAGAGTCCTGCACCTGCATAAAAGGGCTTAACCTGAGGGAGAGTCCTACACCTGCACAACAGCCCTGCAGCTGAAAGATATGTCAGCACCTGAAGAAAGCCCCTGCACCCAATGAAAAGCCGTGCACCTGAGGAAGAGCCCCTTGCCTTAGAAGAGCCCAGCAGCTGGTAAAGAAACCTGCACCTGAGGGAGAAATCCTGTATCTGGGGGAAAACTCCCACACCTGATGAAGAGTCTCTGCACTGAAGAAAGAGCCTGGCACCTCAGGGAAGGTCCTGGCACCAGAGGGAGATTGCCTGCAACTGAGGGAGAGCCTGCACCTGAAAGAGAGCACCTACACCTGATGAAGAGCCTCTGCATTTAAGAAACCAACCTGACACTGAGGGAGAGCCCGGCACCTTAGGAAGAGCTCCTACGCATGACGGAGAGCTTCTGCATCTGGCGAAGAGCCCATGTGCCTAAGGGAGAGACCCTGAACCTGAAGGAAATTTCCTGCACCTGAGAAGTTCCATCACCAGAAGAAGAGCCACTGCACCAGATTAAGAGCCTCGGCAGCTGAAAAATTCATGCATCTGAGTAAGAATCCTGGACCTGAGAAACAGCACCTGCAACTGAGGGTGAGCCCACTACCTGAAAAGAGCCCCTGTCCCTAAGTAACCCCTGCAAGTGAGCGAGAGCCCTGTACAGGAGAGAGTTCCTATACACAAAAAAGAGTCCAGCTCCTGATAAAGAGACCCTGCATCTCTGAGGGAGAGCTCCTGTACCTGATGGGGAGACCCTGAACCTGAGAGAAAGACCAGCCCCTGATGAATACCCCCTGCATGATAGCATAGCCCTACAAATGAGAGATCCCTGCCCCTGAGAAAGCCCCTGCACCCCAGAATGTGTCCAGTCACTGATGAAGAGCTGCTGCACATTAGGGAGAGCCTAATACCTCAGATAGAGCCATGTCGCTAAGAAAGAGCACCTGTAACACACAAAAAGCCCCGCATTTGATGAAAACCTTCAACACATGAGAACAATCTTCTGAGAGCACTGAACAATCTCCTGAGAGCACTGACTCTGAGGAGGAACACCTGAACCTCAAGGAGGTTCCCCCTAACCAGAGAAAAGGACTATGCTCTAAGGAACAGCCCAGCACCAAATAAAAACCCCTGCAGGCCGGGTGCAGTGGCTCAAGCCTGTAATCACAGCACTTTGGGAAACCGGGGCAAGAGGACTGCCTGAATCCTGGGGCTTAAGATCAGCCAGGGCTGCTCAGTGGCTCAGCCTGTAATCCCAGCACTTTGGGAGGCTGAGATGAGTGAATTGCCTAAGCCTGCGGGTTCGAGACCCGCCTGGGTAACTTGGCGAGACCTCATCTCTACAATAAATCAAAAAATTAGCCGGGCATGGCAGCGCGCACCTGTAGTTCTGGCTACTTGGAAGGCTGAGGCGGAAGGATCACTGGAGCCCAGCAGGTCGAGGCTGCGGTGGCCGGGAGTGTGCCACTGCACTCCAGTCTGGGCGACAGAGTGAGACTCTGACTCAAAAAAAAAAAGAAAAAAAGACTAGCCTGGGCAACTTGGTGAGACCTTGTCTCTACAATATATATCAAAGTATTATCCGGGTGTGGTAGCGTGCATCTGCAGTTCTGGCTACTCCAAAGGCTGAGGCGGAAGGATCGCCTGAGTCCATCAGGTCAACAGTGGGGTGGCTGTGAGCGTGCCACTGCACTCCAGACTGGGCGATGGAGCGAGACTCCAACTCAAGAAGAAACAAAAACAAACAAAAAAACCTGCACCTGTGAAAGAGCCCTGCATGTTTTAAAGAGCCACTGCACCTGGAAGAACACTGCCCCCAGGAAAGAGCCCCTGAACATGTGGAAGCAGCAACCTATGGGATAACACTGTATCTGAAAAGTGTCCCAGACACACATGAGAGAGTACATCAGGGAGTACCCCTTCACCTGAAGGAGAATCCTGCACATGAGAATGAGCCAACACCCAAGAAAGAGTCCTGCACCTGAGATACAGCCCTGAAACTGAGGAATAGCCCTGAACCGAATGATGAATCATTGCATCTGTGGGAAAGCCCTACACCTGAAAAAGAGTTCTGGCACATGAGAAAAAGCTCCTGCACATGAGGAAGAGTGCTGACCATGAAAAAGAGCTGCTGCACCTGCTGATGAACCCCTGCAAATGAGGAAAATGCCCTGAAGACATGCCCCTGCAAATGAGGGGAAATCGCCCACCTGAGGGAGTCCTCCTGCATCACAAGAGAAACCTGTACTATATAAAGTGTTCCTGCACCTGAAGGAGAACCTTGTACCTGAGAGAGAGCACCTGAACCTTAGGGAGAGCCCTACACCTGACAAAGAGCCCCACAACTGAAGAAGCGTCATCCACCTGAAAAAGAACCCTGCACCCGAGAGAGAGCCTAGATCCTGATGAAGAGTCCATGAACCTGAGGGAGAGCCCTGCACATGAGAAAGAGTCGAGAATCTGGGAGACAGCCCTGCCTGTGAGGAAGAGCCCAGCACTAAAGGAGAACCTTGCACCCAAAAATGAGCTCTGCATCAGCAGGAAGCTAAGAACTGATAAGCTGCCCGATCACCAGAGGGAGAGCCAGTGCACCTAAGAAATTCCTGCACATGAGGGAGAGACTCAGTTTCTGAGAAGATCCTGCACCCGAGTGAGTGCCCCACACCTGAGAGAGTGCTCTACACCTGAGAGAGGTCATGGCATATGAGACAGAGCCCCTAAACCTGAGAGCCCAGGCCCTGAGGAAGAGCTCCTGCAGCTTAGGGAAAGCCCCTGCAGCACAGGGAGAACCCTTTACCTGAGAGGCCAGCACCTGGTGGAAATCCCCTGACCCTATAAAACAGCCCTGAACATGAGGGAAAGCCCTGAACCTCAGGGACAGCACCTGCACCCAAGAGAGATCCAGGCCCTGATGAAGAAACCCTGTACCCTAGAGAAAGCAAAACACCTGCAGGAGATCCCTGCACCTGAGGGAGAACTGCTTCACATGAGGCAGATCTCTTGTACCTAAATAACAGCACTGAATCTGAGGGAGTGTTCCTGTACCCCAGGGAGAGCCCCCTTAAATGAGGAAGAGTCCGTGACCCCGAGGAAGAGCCTAGACTCCTATGCCCTTGCATCTTAGAGAAAGTCCAACACCTGATGAGAACCCTTGAACCTGAAAAGAACCATGCATCTGAGAAAGAGCCATGCACCTGAGATATAGCACTGCAACTGGGAAAGAACTCAGAACCTGATGAAGACTGCTGCACCTAAGAAAGTGTCCCTGCACATGAGGGAGAGTACCATAACCTGAGGGAGAGCCCCTGAACCTGAAGAGAAGCCCAGCAACTGATAAAGAACCCCTGTACCTGAGGGAGAGCACCCGCACCTTATGAAGAAGAGTCCCTGCACTAAAGAATGAGACTTGCACGTTAAGGAGAGTTGCTGAAGTTTAGGAAGAGTCCCTACACATAAGAGACCTCTTGCTTCTGCATCAGGTGAAGAATCCCTGTCTACGGGAGAGCCCCTGCACCTGAAGATTTCTTGCACCTGACAAGAAGGTGCCGCATCTGAGGAAGGATCACTGAACCAGAGGAAGAGTATCTGCACATGAAAAATTTCTGCACCCTAGTAAGAGATCTGGACCTGAGGGAGAGCCTTGTACTTAAAAAAGATCCCCTACAACTGAGGGTGGGCCCAGCACCTGAGGAAGAGCCCAGCACATGAGAAAAAGCCCCTGCACCTGAGCAAGTGCCAGGCACCTAAGGAAGAACCCTGAGCTTAAGGAAGAGCCCAGTAGCAGATGAAGAATCCCTGTATCTTAAGGTGAGCTCCTGCATCTCCCACACCTGATAAAGAGACTGCACTGAAGAAAGAGTCTTGTACCCGAGGGAAAGTGCTGGCAACTGAGAGAGTTCCTGTACTTGAGGAAGACTCCCTGCACTTAAGAGAAACCCCCTGCAACTGAGAAAGGGCCTTGCACTGGATTAAGAGCTCCTCCACAATAGGAAGAGCTCTTGCATGTCAGTAAGAGTGCTAAACTTGAGGGAAGGCTTCTGTACCCAAAGAAGAGCCCCTACCACTGAGGAGGAGCCCCCATATATGATAAATGGCCTTTGCACTTAAAGGAGACTCTGTATCTGAAGGAGAGCCCCCACAGCTGAGGGAGAGCCCAGCACCTGATGAAGAGGCCCTGAGCCTGAGGGAAGGCCCCCACACCCGAGAAACAGCCCAAAACTTGAGAGAGAGACCCTGTGCCTTAGGGAGAGCCCCCACAATATCCTGCGTCTGAGGAAGAGTCCTGTCCCTGATGAAGAGTCTCTTCCCTGAAAGATCCCCGTTACATGGGGTAGAGCCCTGCACCCGAAGAAATGCCTTTGAATATGAAGGAACCTCCAGCCACCTAAGGGAGGCCCCCTGCATCTAAGGAAGAACCTGGCACCTTAGGAAGAATTCTGAACCTGAGAAAGAGTCCCACACCTGAGGGAGAGCCATGCACCTGGGGGACAGTCCTGCACCTGGAGAAAAACCCCCACACTGATGGAGAGCTCCCACACTGAAGAAAGAGGCTTGCACCTGAGGGAGAGCCATGCACCTGGGGGACAGTCTTGCAGCTGGAGAAAAACCCCCACACTGATGGAGAGCCCACACACTGAAGAAAGAGGCTTGCACCTCACGGAGAGTCTGTGTACTTAAGAAAGATGTATTTAAGAGAGATGTCCTGCAAATGAGAGTGTTCTGTGCCTAAGGCAGAGTGCTAAACTTCATGGATAGCCCCCATACCTGAGGGAGACCCCTGCACCTGAGGGGATCCCTGCACCTGTGAAAGAGCCTCCTGCCCATAAAGAGGACTAAAATTTAAAGAGAACCCTTCACACAATTGAGGTGACCAGGAGCAAGAGCTCCTACATCTGTGGGAGAGCTTCACTAGCTGAGGAAGTTCTCTGCACCAGATAGAAAGCCCTAAAACTCAGGGAAAAACCCTACACCTGAGGAGTGCCATGAACTTGGGTAAGAGTACTGAAAGTGATAGAGAACTCTTACACCTGAGGTAGAACGCCTTGCACCGAAAGAGGAGCCCTGAACATGAAGCATAGCCCTGTACCTGCAAAAGAGTTCAGCATCTGGAGGAGGGATCTATAACAGGAGGAGAGCCCTGCACCTGAAGAACATTCCTGTACCTGATGAATAGGCCCTGAATGTGGGGAAGAGGCTTGTGCCTGATGAAGAACTCCTGAACCTGGGAAAGCTTCTGCCCCTTAGGAGAGCCCCTAATTACAGCAGAGAAACCCTGAACCTGGGGCAGAGCCCTGCACCTAAAAACCCTGTACAGGAGAGAGTCTCTCCACCTGAGGGAGACTCATGCATATTATGAAGAGCTCCAGCTTCAGAGGGAGAAACCCTTGCACCTGAGGAAAAGCCCTGCACCTGAGAAAGAGCCCCAAACCTGAGGGAGACACCTGCACCTGAAAGAGAGCCCTGTACCTGAGTAAGAGCGCTGATGCTGAGGGACAGCTCCTACAGCCGAGGATGAGACCCTCTGTCTGAGGGAGATCCCTACACTGGAGGAAAAGCCCTGAATCTGAGAGCCCAGCATGTGATAAACAGTTTCTGTACCTGCAGAAGGGACCTGCACAGACGAAAAGCTCTTGTATGTGAGGCAGAACTCCTGCACCTAAGTAAGAATGCAGACACTGAGGAAGAGCTCCTTCAGCTGACAGAGATCCTGAATATGAGGGAGAGCCCAGTAGCTTATGAAGAGTCTCTGCACCTAAGTGAGAGCTCCTGTACCTAGAGATGAAGAACCCCTGAATTTAAGGAAGAGCCCAGCACTTGATGAAAAGCTCCTGCATTTGAGAAAGAGCTTCTGCCTTTTAGGGAGAGCCCCTGCACCTGGAAGATTCCCTGCACCTGGGGGAGAGTCCCTGCCACTGAAAGACAGCCCTCACACCTGATGAAGAGCTTGTGCATGTAAGGAAGAGCTCTGAACCTAAGGGAGACACCCGGCTCCGGAGGGAGAGCCCTGTACCTAATGAAGAGCTTCTGCAAATAAGCGATCCAACACCTGAATAAGAATGCTAATCCTGAGAGAGAGACCTACACCTGAGAAAGAGCCCCTGAACCCAAGAGAAAAATCTGGCACCTTATAAAGAGCTCCTGCTCTTGGAGAAGAGCATTGCACCTGAGGGAGAACATGACAACCGAAGGAGAGCTGTGCAACTGAGGGATAGCCCAACACCTGAGAGAACGTCACTGCACCTGAGAAATATGTCAGCATCTGATGATGACCTCCTGCATTGATGAAGACCTCCTGCATATGAGGGGGAAACCTGTACCTGGGTAAAAGCACAGAAACTGAGGGAGAGCTCCAACACCTGAGAGAGCCCTACATCTCAGGGAGAGTTCGGCATCTAAGGGATGCTGACACCACAGGGAAAGCCACTGTACCTCAGGGAAAACCCCTCCACCTGAGCGGGAGCTGCCTCACCTTAGGTAGAGTCCTGGAGCCTGAGAGGAGTTTCTGCAAATGAGGAAAAGTTCCTGCATCCGATGAAATTTCCCCACCTGATCAAGAGATCCTGCTCTGATGGCAAGCTTCTGCACCTCAGGAAGAGCTCTTCCACCTGATGAGAAGGCTTGACACCTGATGAGGCCTCTGAAGCAAGACTTTTGCACCTAATGCAGACCTGTTATGCCTAATGTAGAGCTCCTCCCTTTGATACTCCCACACCTGTGGGGTCAAGAGCAGAGGCACCAAGGATTTGGGCTTACCTCCCTCCAGATCCTGGTGTAATGTCCATCAAAGGTGAGCTGCAGTAGAGACAACAAAGGCGACCTGACTCACCATGAGAACAGGACTTGAGAGGAACTGGGGGCTGTAATCTTGCTCTGGGCAGTTGGGCTTGGATCTGCCTGTCCCACAGCACCAGTCACCTGTCAGGGAATATTTAGTTCATTACCACATTTTCGCCAATAAAAACAATGCTATATGTACTATATGTCAATACGACATAAGCACTCTTATGCAAACAGTTTTGTAATATGTAATATTTATTTCAGAGAGATTTCTAGAAATAAGATTTTCTTTCAAAATCTGTTTTATTACTTCACCTGTCAGTTCATAATAATGATGCTAATGCTGACAATAGCTTTTTTATTTCTCGAGGGCTTCCTATGTGCCAGGCAATGTGCTATGCACTCTTCATGCAATGTTTTCTTTGATCCTCTCATCAACCCATTTTGATAAGTTCTAAAACGATCTCCATTTTAGAGATGAGGGATGGAGGCACAGGGCACACAAGTTACTTGCTTAAACTGACTAACTCAATATCAGATTCATGCATTCTTATCCAGAGTCTCTATCAGTCTTTCAGAGAGAACCCACCGCTATTAAGGAAAAGACAGCTTGGGAACAAGGCAGTCACTGGGCCTAGTGATGTAGGCCACACTGCCCACAGGAAGCCTACTGGAAGGTTATTGTTGGAAAATCACTATCTAGCACCTTTATTAACTAATCTTGATTTCATGTTGATGAAAAGACTCAAGATAAAGCTCATAAAAGAGAACTCCTGCACCAGATGAAGAATCCTCACATTTGATGAAGAGTCCCTGCAATGAAGAAAGAGCCTTGCACATGAGGGACAGTTCAGTCCCTGAAGGCAAACTGCTGCATGTTAGGGAAAGCCTAGTATCTGGGAGATCCTAGGCTCCTAAGAAAGAACCCCTGCACCAGACAAAAAGTCCAGAATCTGATAAAGAGCCCCTGCACATGAAAAAGATCTCCTGTAGTTGAGTATCAGCACTGAATTCAATTGATTCCTCCTCACCTGTGAGAGGGTCTCTGTACTGCAGGACAAGCCCAGTACCTTATGAAAAGCCCCTGCACTTGGGAGGGGAAAGCCCTGCATCTTTAGAACAGCCTTTGCACCTGGAGAGCCCCTGCCCCTGGAGAAGAGCCCATGAACTTGGGGAAGAAGCCCTCAACTTAAGAGACAGTTCTGTTCCTGAGGAAGTGTGCCAGACACATGATGGGGAGCCTATCCACCAAAGGGAGAACCCAGCACATGACAAAAAGCCATGGAACTGAGAAAAAGCGCTGCACCTGAGGTACAGCCCTGTAACTGAGACAAAGCCCAGAACCTGACGATGAGCCCCTATATCTTAGGGAGAGTCCTACACTTGACAAAGAACTTCTGCACCTGAGAAACATCTTCTGCAACTGAGGAAGAGTTCCTATACTTGACAGCAGAGAGCTTCTCCATAAGGTGAAGAAGCCCTGCACTCAAGGGAGAGCCCTTCCATTTGAAGGAGACTTCCTGCACCTGAGGAGAAGTTCCCATACCTCAAAAGAGCCGCTGTACTAGAGGAAGAGCCCCAGCACCTGAAGAAGGGCCTCTGCACATACTGGACAGTCCCACAACATGAGGGAGCCACCCTTAATCTGAGGGAGAACATTAACCCTATAAACTGTCCCTGCACCTGAGGGAGAGCCTTGCATCTGAGAAAAAAACCCTGAACCTGAGGAAGAGCCCTGCACCTGATGGAGAGTTCCTGCACCTCAGAGAAAGGCACTGTCCATGAAGGAGAGATGCAGCTCCTGAGAATTTCCCGTACCTGAGAGCTCTGCACCTGATAAAAAGCCCTATATCTGAATAAAGGCTCCTACACTGGAGAAAGAGTGCTGAACTTGAGAGAGAACACTTGCCATAAATATGGGGGAGAGTCCATCCTGCACCTGAGAGAAGGCTCCTGTACCTTATGGTGAGAACCCTCATCTGGAAGATATCCTGCACTTGCACAGAAAGCCCAGCATGTGAAGAAGAGCCCATACACATGAGAGACATCTCCAGCACCTGAGTAATAGCGCTGACTCTGAGGGAGAGCTCCTGCACCTAAAGGACTTCCCCAATTCCTAAGGTATAGCCATTCCACCTAAGGGATATCTCAGCAACTGGTGATAAGCTCCTGAACCTGGAGGAGAATCTTGCACTTTTGGAAGAGCCCCTATACCTGGAAGAGTTGCTACCCCTTGAGAAGAGCCTCTAAATATGGGAGAGAGCCCAACCAACTGGGGGAGAGTACCTGCCCCTGAGAACAACTGTGTACTTAACAAAGAACCATGCACCAGAGGAAAAAGCCCTGCACCTGAGATAGAGCCCTGCAACTGAGAAATAATCTAGAAGCTAATGGAGAGGTCCTTACCTGGGGGAGAGCCCTGCACCTGAAGAAGTATTCCTGCACATTAGAGAGAGTGCTTCGACCTGAGGAAGAACCACTGGGGGACAGTCAAGTCTCAGATTAGCAAACAAGTGCACGTTAGGGAGAGTGTAATATCTAGTGGAGAGTCCTGCACCCAAGAAAGAATCCCTCTACTAGACAAAACACTAGCATCTGATAAAGAGTCCCTGCACATGAAAAATATCTCCTGAACCTGAGTAACAGCAATGAATCCAAGAGATTTCTCCTCACCTGATGCAGGATCTCTGCAACTAAGGACCAGCCCAGCACCTGATGAAGAGCTCCTGCACTCAGGAAAGAGAACCGCGCACCTTTCGAATAGCCTTTGTACCTGGAGAGCTGCTACCCCTGTGTAATAGCCCCCTGACTTGGGGAAGAGGCCGACAACCTGAGGCACAGCCCTGCACCTGAGGAAGTGCGCCAGACACATGAGGTAGAGCCTATCCGCCCAAGGGAGACCCCAGAACATGAAGAAGAGTCATGTACCTGAGAAAGAGCCCTACACTGCGATAGAGCCCTGAAAATGAGACAAAGCCCAGAACTTGACAACGAGCCCCTGTATCTGAGGGAGAGCCCTACACTTGACAAAGAACATAGGCACCTGAGAAAAAGCCCCTACACCTGAGGAAGAGTTCCTACACATAACGGAGAGCTTCTGCATCTGATAAAGAGCCTCTGTGCCTAAAAGAGAGCCGCTGTATCTGAAGGAGACCTCCTGCACCTAAGGAGAAGTTCTCACACCTGAGGGAGAGCCACTGCATCAGAGGCAGAGCCCCTGTACATGAAGAAGAGCCCTGTACCTGAAGACTAATTCCTGCACCTGAGGGAGAGCTCTAAACTGGAGGGAGAGCCCCTGCCCCTGAGGAAGATCACCACATCTAGTGAAAAGCCCCAGCACCTGAGAAAGAGTCCTGAACCCGAGTAAAAGGGCTGAAACTGAAGGAGAGCTCTGCACTTCCAGAACACCTGAGAGAGACTCCAGCACCTGATGAAGAGTCCCTGCAGCTGGGGAAGAACCCTGCACCCAAAGAAGTGCCCCTGCACATGAAGGAGAGTCTGACCACGTGATGGAGCCACCCTGAATCTGAGGGAGAACAGTCACATCGTAAAGAATCCCTGCACCTGATGAAAATCCCAGCACCTAATGAAAACCACCACAACTAAAGGAAAGTTCTACACCTGAAAGAGAGCCCTGCACCTGAGGGAGCGCTCCTCCACATAAGAAAAAGCATCTATATCTGATGAAGTACCCAGGTGCCTAAGAAATTGTCCCTGCGCCTGAGGGAGAATTCCTGCACCTTAGAAGTTCGCTCACCTGACAGATAGTCACTGCATCAGAAGAGAGCCTCTGCACCTGAGAAATTCTGCAACTAACAAAGAACCCCATACACACAAGGGAGAGACCTAGGTCCTGAGAAGAAACTGCACCTGAGTAAGAGTGCTGCACCTAAGAGAGAGCCCACAACCTGAAGTAGAGCCCCACACCTGAGGGAGAGCCTTGCATCCAAAAGAGAGGTTTGTGCCAAAGAAAAAGCCTAGAACCTGAAGAAGAAGCCCAGCACTTGAAGCTGAGCCCCGCACTGGAGAAAGAGCCCCTGTACCTGAGGAAGTACAGTGTAACTGAGGAAGAGCCCCTGGCCTTAGGAAGAGCCCAGCAGCTGATGAAGAACCCCTGCACCCGAGGGAGAACTCCGGCACCTGAGGGAAGACTCCTGCAACTGATAAAGATCCTCTGCACTGAAGAAAGAGCCCTGTGGCTCTGAAAAGGTCCTTGCACCAGAGGGAGATTCCCTGCAACTGAGGAAGAGCCCCTACATGTGAAGAAGAGCCTCTGCATTGACACTGAGAGAGAGTCCTGTAACTTAGGAAGAGCTCCTGCACATGAGAGGGAGCTTCTGCATCTGGCGAAGAGCCCATGTGCCTGAGGGAGAGTCCCTGAACCTGAAGGAAATCTCTTGTACCCAAGGAGAACTTCCATCACCAGAAGAAGAGCCACTGCCTCAACACCTAAAAAATACATGCACCTGAGTGACAGTCCTGGACTTGATGAAGAGCCTTGCATCTGAGCAAGAACACCTGCAACTGAGGGTGAGCGCAGTGTCTTCAAAAGAGTCCCTGTCCCTAACGTTGAGCCCTGAAAATGAAGAAAGCCCTGCTCCTGAGCGAGCCCCTGCACCCAAGGAAGAGTCCAGCTCCTGATAAAGAGGCCCTGCATCTGAGGGAGCGCTCCTGTAACTGATCAGTCCCTAAAGAGCCTCTACACATTATGGAGAATCCTGCAAATGAGAGAGTTCCCTATCCCTGAGAGAGGACCTGCTCTCTCAGAGAAATAGTCCAGTCCCCGATGAAGAGCTGCTGCACGTTAGGAGAGACTAATACCTGAGGGAGAGCACTGCAGCTAAGAAAGAGCACCTGCACCACACAAAAAGCCCTACATCTGATGAAGAGCTTCTACACATGACAACAATCTCCAGCACCTGAGAAAGAGCGCTGACTCTAAAGGGGAACTCCTGAACCTCAGAGGAGAACCCCCTCACCGCAGAAAAGGTCTACGCTCTAAGGAAGAGCCCAGTACCCAATAAAAAGCACCTACATGTGTAGAAGAGTCCTGCAGATTTTAAAGAGCCCCTACACCCGGGAGAGCAGCTGTCCCCGAGGAAGAGCACCTAAACAGGCGGGAGAACCCACTAACCAATGGGACAACCCTGCACCTGAAGAAGTGCCCAAGACACACAAGAGAGAGCCCATCCACCTGAGGTAGAACCCTTTCATCTGAGGGAGAGGCCTGCATATGAGAATGAGTCACACACCCAAGATACAGCCCTGCAACTGAAAAACAGCCCCAAACCTAATGATGAGGCAATGTACCTGGGGAGAGCCCTATACCAGAAAAGAGCTCTGGCACATGAGTAAAAGACCCTGCACATGAGGAAGAGCACAGACCATGAAAAGGAGCACCTGCACCTGAGTAATATTTCAGCACTTGATGAAGAACCCCTGCACTGGGGGAGCCCCTTAAACTGTGAAAATACCCTTACCTGAAGAAATTCCCCTGCACTTGAGGGAGAATCTGTCCACCTGAGGGATTTCCTTTGCATCACAGGGAGAACTCTGTACTATATAAAGTTTTCCTTCATCTGAAAGAGAGCCCTCTACCTCAGAGAGAACACCTGCACCTGAGGGAGAACCCCACAACTGAAGAAGAGTTCATCACCTGAGAAAGAGCCTAGTTTCTGATGAAGAGCCCATAAACCTGAGAAGGAGCCCTGCACATGAGAAAGAGTCGAGACTCTGAGGAAAAGACCTGCATGTGAGGAAGAGCTCAGCATGTGATTAAGAGCCCTGCACCTGAAGGAGAACTCTGCACCCAAAAATGAGCCCTGCAACAGAGGGAAAGCCAAGAACTGATAAGAAGTCCATGCACCAGAGGGAGAACATGTGCACCTGAGGGAAAGTCCCTGCACACGAGGGAGGGGCCCAGGTCCTGAGGAGATCCTACTCCTGAGTGAGTGCCCTGTACCTGAGGGAGAACTCTGCACCTGAGAGAGGTAATGGCATCTGAGGAAGAGCCCCTAAACCTGAGGGAGAAACCAGTCCCCAAAGAAGAACCCCTGCAACTTAGGGATAAACCCTTCCAATTTAGGGAGAACCCTGTATCTGAGAGCCCAGCACCTGATGAAGATCCCTTGCCCCTATAAAACAGCCCTGAACATAAGGGAGAGTCCTGCATCTCAGGGAGAGCACCTGCACCCAAGAGAGATTCCTGTCCATGAGTAAGAGCCTCTACACCCTAAAGAAAGCACAACACCTGAAGGAGAGCCCTGCACCTGAGGAGAGCCGTTTCATGTTAGGGATATCTCTTGCACCTAAGTAATAGCACTGAGTCTGAGGGAGAGTTCCTCAGGGAGATCTCCTTTATCTGAGGGAGAGTCCACACACCTGAAGAAGAGGCCAGACCCTGATAAAGTGCCCCTGCACCTTACAGAAAGTCCAACACCTGATGAGAAGCCCTGGACCTGAAAAGAACCATACATCAGGCCAGGCTCAGTGGCTCAGCCTGCAATCCCAGCACTTTGGGAGGCTGAGGCCAGGGGAATGCCTGAACCCGCAGGTTCAAGACCAGCCCAGGCAACTTGGCGAGACCTCATCTCTACAGGAAATCAAAAATTAGCCAGTTGTGTTAACAGGAGCCTGTAATTCCGGCTACTTGGAAGGCTGAGGCTAAAGAATCACCAGAGTCCAGCAAGCTGATGCTGGGGTAGCCGTGAGCATGCCAGCCTGGGCAACAGAGTGAGACTCCAACTCAAAACAAAACAAAAACAAAAACAACAAGAGAACCATACATTCAAGAGAGAGCCATGCACCTGAGATACAGCCCTGCAACTGAGGAAGAATCCAGAACCTGATGAAGACTGCTGTACCTTAAAGTGTGTTTCGCACATGAGGGAGAGTCCTACCACCAGAGGGAGAGCCCCCAGACCTGAAGAAGACCCCAGTAACTGATGAAGAGCCCCTGTGCCTGAGGGAGAGCTCCTGCACCTGATGAAGAGGAGTCCCCGCACTGAAGAATGAGCCTTAGCACATTAAGGAGAGTCCCAGCAGTTTAGGAAGAGTTCCTGCACCTAAGATAGACTTCTTGTTTCTGCATCTGGTGAGCAGCCCTTGTCTAAGGGAGAGCCCCTACACCCAAAGGAGATTTCCTGCACTTGAGAAGTTCCCACATCTGAGGAAAACCACTGAACCAGGGGAAAAGCCTCTGCACCTGAAAAAATCCTGCACCCAAGTAAGAGATCTGCATCTGAGGGAGACCCTTGCACCTTGGAAAGATCCCCTACACCTGAAGATGGACCCAGCACCTGAAGGAGTACCGAGCACCTGAGGAAGAAACCCTGAACTTGAAGAAAAGCTCAGTAGCTGAAGATCCCTCACATCTAAGGGTGAGCCACTGCAACTGAGGGAGAACTCCCACACCTGATGAAGAGACTCTTCACTGTATAAAGAGCTTTGCAAAAAAAAGAAAGAAACTAAGACAGAGCCTTGCACCTGAGGGAAAGTGCCTGCAACTAAGAAAGAGTCCCTGCACTTTGGGAAGACTACCTGAACCTAAGAGAGACACCTGCAACTGAGAAGGGGCCCTGTACCTGATTAAGAGCTCCTGCACTGTAAAAAAAGAGCTCTTGCACAAGAGTAAGATCAATAAAATTGAAGGAAAGCTCTTTCACCTGAAGAAAAGCCCCTACCACTTACGAAGAGTACCCCTACTGGATAAAAAGCCCCAGCACTACAGGGAGAGCTCTGAATCTGAGGGAGAGCCCCTACAGCTGAGGGAGAGCCCAGCATGTGATAAAGAGGTCCTGAATCTAGGGAAGGCCCCCACACCTGAGAATGAGTCTTGCACCTGAGGAAGAATCCTGAACTAGAGGGAGAGCCTCTGTGCCTTCGGGAACACCCCCAACAGAGTTCTGCACCTTAGCAAGAGTCCTGCACCTGAGGGAGAGCCTGAACTTAAGCAAGATTCTCTGCACATAAGGGAAAGCCCAGAACCTGAGTAAGAGTACTAAACCTGAGAAAGAAGTCCAGCACCTGAGGGAAAGTTCCTGTGCTGTAGAGAGACAAGTGCACCTGAGAGAAAGCCTTGAACCTCTAGCAGATACCCTGCACCTGACAAGGGCCCAGTCCTTGACGAAGAGCCCTGCACCAAAAAAGAGTCCTTCAAGCGAGGGAGAGCACAGCACCCCGGGTAGAGCCCAGCCTCTGATGAAGAGTCCCTGCACCTTAGAGAGGGCTCAAAACCTGAGGAAGAGCCCTGCAACTGACAACAAGCCCGCACTTAACGAAGAACCCCTGCACATGAGGATGATCTCCTGCACCTGAGTAATGGTGCTGAATTTGAAGAAGTACTGCACCTCAGGGAGATCCCCCTCATCTGACGGAGACCCCCTGCTCCTAAGGAAGAGCCCAGCACCTGATGAAGAGTGCCTGCACCTGGAGAAGGACCCTGCACCTTCTGAAAAGCCCCTGTACCTGGGGGAGAGACTTTCACCAGAAGAAGTGCTCCTGCACTTGAGTTGAGCCACTGCACATGAAAAAGTGTCCATCACCTGATGAAGATCCCCTAAACCTAGGAAATAAGCTCTGTACCTAATGAAAAGCCTCTGTACTAAAAGGGCCCCCTCATTTGGGGGAGATTCCTGCACCTAAATAGGTACCCCTGCACGTGAGGGACAGTCCCTACCCTCAAGGGAGCCCTACTGTTCCTGAAGAAGAACCCATAATCTTATGAAGATTTCTGACCCTGAGATAGAGTCCTGCACCCAAGTGAGAGCCCTGCAACTGAGGGAAAGTCCAGCACCTGCTGAAGAGCCCCTGAATCTAGATGAGAGACTTACACCTGAGGAAGGGATCCTTCACATAAGGAAAAACCTTGCACATGAGGAGGAAGACTGAACCTGGGGGAGACTCCCTGCACCTAGTGGAGAGCCCCTGCACTGAAGAAGGCAAGCCTGTGAGGGATACTTCCTACACTTGAAGAGAAGTCCCTGCACTTAAGAGAGACCTCCTGCCACTGAGAGAGAGCCCTGCATCCAAGGGAGAGTGCTAAACTTGAGGGAGAGCCCCTGCACCTAAGGGAGAACCCTGCACTTGACAAAGAACCACGCACCCAAGAAAGAGCCCTTCACCTAAGACACAGCCCTGCAAAAGAAAAGAATCCAGAAAAGGCCCTGTGCCTGAGGCAGATCCCTGCACCTGAGGAAGTGCTCCTGCACATGAGTGAGAGTCCCACCACCTGAGGTAGTGTCTCTGATCTGAGAGAACCCTGCACCTTATGAAGAGTGCATGCACCTGAGGAAGAACCCCTGCACCTGATGAACAGCCCCTGTACCGAACACGTAGTCTTGTCCCTGAGAGAAAGTCCTGCACCTTAGGGAGACTGCCTGCACCAGAGAGTTGCTCCTGCAACTGAGGAAAAGCCCTTGAACCTAGAAGATGCCCTGCAACTGGAGGAGAGCCTCTGCTTCTGAGGGAGAGCCTCTGCATGTGATGAAGAGCCCCTGCACCTGAAGGAGATCCCCTGCTTTTGAGGGAGAGTCCAGCACCAGAGGAAGAAGCAGAGGACATCAGAAAAAGACCCCACACCTGGGAAAGAATCCAGCACCCAACGAAGTGCCTCTATACCTGCTGAAGAGCCCCTGCACTGGGTGAGCCCTTCTTGTGAGAGAGTGCCCTGTATCTGAGGAAGTCCTCCTGTACATGAGGGAGACACGCTCCACCTGAGAGAGTGCCCCTGCATCTAATGAAGATCTCTGCATCCTATGAAGAGTCCCTGCATCAGAGAGAGATACTTGCCCCTGAGGGAGAGGCATGCACCAGAGGGTGAGTCCTGCACCTGAGATACATCCCTGCACCTGAGGCAGAGCCCAGAACAAGCATCTGACAAAGAGCAAGAGCCTCACTCCTGAAGGAGAGCCTTGCACCTGAAAGAGACTGCTGCACTGGAGGGAGAGTCTAGAACTCGATGAAGAGCCCACGAACCCAAGGAAGGTCTCTGCACCGGAGGGACAGGCCCTGCCCCTGAGGAAGAGTCCAGCACCCAAGGAAGAGCCTCTGCTCCTGAGAGAAACACCCTGCACCTGAGGGAAAGCCACTGCACTTAGGGAGAGACCCAGCTAAGAAGAAGGTCCTGCTCCTTAGAGTCCTGCACCTGACTAGGAGCCCTGCACCTAAAAAAGAGATTCTACACCTAATGAAACCCCAACACCTTATGAAGAACCCCTGCCCCAAGGAAAGTCCTGCAATTTGGGAGACACCTGCATCTGAGAAAGTACTTGTACTCAAGGAGAGTCCAGCAGAGACAGCTGCACCTAAGAAAGTACTTGTACTCAAGTGGAGTTCAGCACCTAGTTAAGAGACCCTGCTCCTGAGGAGAGTACAGCCCCTGATAACAAACCCCTGTACCTTTGGGAGAGCCTAAAACCTGAGGAAGAGCCCTACGCCTGACAAAAAGGCCAGCACTTAATAAAGAGCCCCTGCACATGAGGAAGATCTCCTGCACCTGAATAAGCGATGAATCTGAGATAGAACTACTGAGCCTCTGGAAGATCCTCCTCACCTGACAGAGAGACCCTGTACCTAAGGAGGAGTCAAGCACCTGATGAAGAGCCCCTGCAGCTAGAAAAGTGCCCTGCACCTTTTGAAGAGAGCTGGCACCTGGGAGAGCCCTGGCCCCTGGGAAAGTGCTCCTGAACATCGGAAAGAGCCCCTCAGCCTGAGGGACAGCACTGCACCTGAAGAAGTGCTGCAGCACCTGAAGAAGAGCCCTGGCACGTGATGGAGAACGTCGGCACGTGATGGAGAACGTCGGCACCTGAGGGAGAACTGGCACCTGAGAGAGAACCATGCACCCAAGAAAGAGTCCTGCAACTAAGACCAAGTCCTGCAACTGAGGAAGAGCCGAAAACATTATGAAGGGGCCCTGTACCTGAAAAAGAGTTCCTGCACCCAAGGGAGAGCCCCTGCCCCTTAGAAAGAGTCTGGCACGCAATGAACAGCCCCTACTCCTGGGAAAGAGCACTGTTCCTGATAAAAAACCCCGACATTGGAAGAGGCCCACCACATGGGGTAGAGCCCTGCACCTGAAGAAATGCCCGTGCATACAAAAGAGCCTCCCGCCACCTGAGGTAGGCCCCCTACATGAGGAAGAACCTGGCACCTTAGGAAGAATGCTGAACCTGAAGCAGAGTCCTGCACCTGAGGGAGAGCAATACACCCAAGGGAAAGTCCTGTACCTGGGGGAGAGCCTCCACACTAAAGAAAGAGGCTTTCACTAGAGGGAGGAGAGTCCATGCACTTGGTGAAGAGTCCTTGCACTTAAGAGAGACCTCCTGAAATTAAGAGAAGCCCTGCACCTACGGAAGAATGCTAAACTTGAGGGAGAGCCCCTGGACCTGAGGGAGAACCTTGCACCTGACAAAGAACCATGCACCTGAGCAAGAGCCCTGGACCTGAGATACAGCCCTGCAACTGAGAAAGAATCCAGAAGAGCCCCTGTACCTGGGGAAGAGCTCTGCACCTGACAAAAGTGCTCCTGCACATGAGGGAGAGTCCTACCACCTGAGGTAGTGCCCCTGAATCTGAGGGAAAAAAGCCTGCATCTTATGAAGAGTCCCTGCACCTGAGGGAGAGCCCAGCCCTGATGAAGACCCCCCTGTACCTGAGAGTTCCTGCACCTGAGGGAGAATCCCCGCACCTGAGGGAGAATTCCCACACATGAGGGAGAAACCCCGCACCTGAGGGAGAATCCCCTGCACTGAAGATACAGTCTTATCCCTGAGGGAAATTACCTGCAGCTGAGGAAGGCTGCCTGCATGAGAGAGAGAGCTCCTGCAACTTAGGGAGAGCCACTGAACTTAGAAGATGCCCTGCAACTGAAGGAGAGCCTCTGCTCCTAAGAGACAGCCCACACACATGATGATGAGCCCTGCACCTAAGGGAGAGCCCTTCACCTGGAGGACAGCCCCAGTTGCTAAGGGAAAGCCCAGCACCTAAAGAAGAGGCCCGAACCTGAGAATGAACCCTTAAGCATGAGAAAGAATCCAGCACGTGAGGAACAGCCCCTACACCTGATAAAAAGCCCTTGCACTGCGAGAGCCCCTTCTCCTGAGAAAAAGCCCTATACCTGAGACGGACTCTTGCACATGAGGGAGAGTCCTTCCACCTGAGGGAGTACCCCTGAATCTAAGGGAGAACTCTGCACCCCTATGAAGAGTTCATGCATCGGAGGGACATACTTGCCCCTGAGGGAAAGGCACGCACCAGAGCGAGAACCCTACACCTGAGATAAAGTCCTGCACCTGAGGGAGAGCCTGGCACCTGAAGGAGAGCCCTGTACTCGAAGGAGACTCCTACACCTGAAAGAGAGCCTAGAACTTGAAGAAGAACCCATGCACTTGAAGGAGATTTTTACACCTGAGAGGTCCTACCCTTGAGGGATCCCCAGCACCCAATAAAGAACCCCTGCATCTGAGGGAACCATCCTGCACCTGAGGGAGAGACCCAGCTCCTAAGGAGAAGTTCTTAGGAACCCTAGACCTGAGAAAGCTCCTACACCTTTGGGAGACTACAGCAACTTATGAGGAGCCCCTGCCCCTGAGGAGAGCCCTGTAATTTGGGAGAGACCTACACAAAAGGAGAGTCCAGCACCTGCTTGAAAGCCCATGCACCTGAGGGAGAACCCTGCACCTGAGGAGAGGCCATGCACCTGAGGAAGAACCCAGCCTGATGATGAGCCCCTGCACATTAAGAAGAGCCCAAACCTGAGGAAGAGCCCTGCACCTAGCAAAGAACCCAGCACTTAATGAAGAGCCCTTGCACATAAGTATGGTCCCCTATACCTGAGTAACAGTGTTGAATCTAAGGGAGAACTACTGCACCTCAGGGAGATCCCCCTCTCCCTAGGGGTCCCCCCTGCACCTAAGGAAGAGCAAAGCACCTGAAGAGTTCCTGCACCTGGACAAATGCCCTGAACTGTTTGAAAAGCCCCTGCACCTGGTACAGCTCTGGGCACTGGGGAGGTGCTTCTGAACATTGGAAAGAGTCCCTCAACCTAAGGGACAACCTTGCACCTGAAAAGGTGCCCTGGCACATGAGGAACAGCCCTGCATCTGAGAGAGAGCCCCTACACCTGAGGAAAAACCCACACCTGAGAAAGAGCTATACACCCGAGAAAGATCCCTGTACTGAGATATAACCTTGCACCTGACAAATAACCCCTGCAATGAAGACACAGCCTTGTCCCTGAGGGAAAGTTCCTGCACCTGAGGAAGACTGCCTGCACCAGAGAGAGTTCCTGCATCTGAGGGAGAGCCCCTGAACCAAGAAGATGCCCTGCAACTCAAAAAGGGCATCTGCTCCTGAGGATGAGCCCCTATACCTGATGAAGAGCCCCTGCACATAAGGGAGAGCCTTGCACCTGAAGGAGAGCCCCTGCTGCTGAGGGAGAGTCTAGCACCTGAAGAGGCCCTGAATCTGAGAAAGAGCCCCCGTGCCTGTGAAGGAATCCAGCACCTGAGGAAGAGCACCTGCCTCTGAAGATGAGCCTCTGCACAACGAGAGCCCATTCTCCTGAGAGAAGGCCCTGTATCTGAGGAAGTATTCCTGCTCACAAGGTGAGTCCCTCCACCTGATGGAGCGCCCCTTCATCTAAGAGAAGGCTTTGCATCCTATGAAGAGTTCATGCATCAGAGGGAGAGACTTGCCCGTGAGGGAGAGGCATGCACCAGAGGGAAAGCCCTACATCTGAGAACGCTTCACCTGATAAACAGCCTCACACATGAAGGAGAACCCTGCACCCAAAAGAGACTCCTACACCTGAGAGAGAGTCTGGAACTTGATGCAGTGCCTGTCTCCTGAGGAAGATCTCTGCACCTGAGGGAGAAGCCCTGCCCCTGAAGGACAGCCCAGCATCCAATGAAGAGCCCCTGCACCTGAGGGCAACATCCTGCACTTGAGGGAGAGCCACTGCACATAGGGCAGACCCAGCTCCCGAGCAGAAGTTCCTGCACCTAAGAGCTCTGCATCTGAATAAGAGCCCTACATCTGCAAAAGAGCTCCTATACCTAAGGGAGAAACCACCACATTATGGAAAGCTCCTGCCCCTAAGGAGAGTCCTGCAATTTGGGAGAGGCCTGCACCTGAGAAGGGTCCAGCACCTAGTCCCTCCACCTGTGGGAGAACCCCTGCACCTGAAGGAGTGTACCTGAACCTGAGAAAGAGCCTAGCTCCTGATGGCGAGCCCCTGCACCTTGGGGAAAGCCCAAAACCTGAGGAAGAGCCCTGCCCTCGACAAAAAGGCCAGCACTTAATGAAGATCCCCTGCACATGAGGAAGATTTCCTGCACTTGAATAACAGTGCTGAATCTGAGGGAGGACTCTGCACCTCTGTCAGATTCCCCTCACCCGAGGGATAGCCCCTGCACCTAAGAAAGAGTCAAGCATCTGATGAAAATTCCTTTACCTGGAGAAGTGTCTGGCACCTTTTCAAGAGCCCCTGTACCTGGGAGAGCCCTGGCCTCTGGGGACATGCTCCCGACCATGGGAAAGAGACCCGCAAGCTAAGGCACAGCCTTACGCCTGAAGAAGTGCCCTGGCACCTAAGGGAGAGCCCTGCTCCTGAGAAAGAGTCATGTACCTGAGAAAGATCCCTACACCTGAAAATGAGTCCTGTAGCTGAGGAAGAGCCCAGAACCTGATGAAGGACCCCTGCACCTGGGGAAGAGCCCTGTCCCTAAAGAGTGCCTGCACCTGAGGAAGAACCGCTGCCCCTGAGGAAGTGTCCAGCATGTAATGAAGAGCCCCTACACTTGGAAAGAGTCCTGTACCTGATGAGAAGCCGCTGCACTGCAAGAGCCCCTAACATGGGGTAGACCCCTGCACCTGATGAAATGCCCCTGCATTTGAGGGAGTCTTCATCCACCTGAGAGAGCCTCCCTGCATCTGAGGAAGAACCCGGCACCTTATCAAAAATTCTGAACCTCAAGGAGAGTCCTACACCTGAGGGAGAGCCCCTGCACCTGAGGGAAAGCCCCTCGACTGAAGAAACATGCTTGCAACTGAACGAGAGTCCCTGCAATTGAGGAAGAGTCCCTGTACTTAAGATAGACCTTCTGCCACTGAGAAAGAGCCCTGCTCTTGGGGAAGAGCAGTAAACTTGAGAGCCCCTGCACCTGAGTGAGAACCCTGAACTTCAGCGAGATTTCTGTACCTTAGAAAGAGCCCTCCACCCAAAGAGCCCTAAAACTGAAAGAGTACCATGCACCTTATTGAGATATCCAGGAAGGAGAGCTCCCACATCTGTGGGAAAGCCCCTCTTCCTGAGGGAGATCCCTGCACTAGAGGAAGAGCTTTAAGCCTCAGGGAAAGCCCTACAGCTGAAGAGAGCTCTGCACTTGAATTTAGTAAGAGTACTGAATGTGATAGGGAGCTCCTACACCAGAGGGAGAGCACTTGTACCTGAGGAAGATCCTTGCACCTGAGGAGGAACCCTGAACATGAAAGAGACCTACGGAAGAGTTCAGCATCTGGAGGAGAGCCCTGAACTTGGAGGAAAGCCCTGCACCTAAAGGAGATCCCTGCACCTGATGAATAGCACTTGAACCTTGGGAAGAGTCCTGAGGAAGTACCCTAGCACATCATGGAGAGCCCCTGCACCTGAGTGAGTACCCTGCACCTGAGCAAGAACCCTGCTCCTGAGAAAGAGCCTGATGAAAACTCCAGACCCTGGAAAAGTTCCTGCCCCTGGGGAGTGCTCCTGAATACAGTGGAGAGGCCCTGAGCCTGGGGGGAGTCCTGCACCTAAAAAAGTGCCCTTGTACATGAAAGAGAGTCTCCACTTACGGGAGAACCATGCACCTTATGAAGTGTTCAGTATCTGAGGGAGAGTTCCTTACTGCAGGGAAAACCCTTGTACCTGAGGGAAATTCCTGCACCTGAGAAAGTGCCCTGAATGTGAGGGAGACATCTGCACTTGAAAGAGAGCCCTGTACCTGAGAAAGAGCACTGATGCTGAGGGACAGTTCCCACATCTGAGGACGAGCCTATCTGAGGGAGATCCCTGCACCTGAGGAAGAACCTTCAATGTGAGATGGAGTCCTGCACCTTAGGGAGGGTACTGAACGCAAGGACGAGTCCAGCACTTGATAAAGAGCCTCTGGAACTAAGGGAGAGCCCTGCACCTGATGAAAAGCTCTTGCACATGAGGCACAGCTCCTACACCTTAGTAAGAGTGCTGACACTGAGGGAGAGTGCTCGCAGCTAAGAGAGACCCTGATTCTGAGGGAGAGCCCAGTACCAGATGAAGAGTCCTGGCACATGATTAAGAGTCTCTGCACCTGATTAAAAGTCTCTGCACCAAAGTAAGAGCTCCTGCAACTGAGAGAGGAAGAACTCCTGCACTTGAGGGAGAGTCGTGAACCTGAGGGGGAGTTTCCTCACCTTAAGTAGAGTCCTGGAGCCTGAGGGAGTGCTTCTGCAACTGAGGAAAACTTCCTGCATCTGATGAAGACATCTCCAACCTGATAAAGAGATGAGCTTCTGCATATCATGAAATGCTCCTCCTCCTGATGAGAAGACTCAACACCTGAAAAAGGGCTCCCACACCTGAAGTAAGACTTTTGCACCTCATGCAGAGATGTTATGCCTAATGTAGACCTCCTCCCTGTGATAAAGATCACCTACACCCATGGGGACAAGAGAAGAGCAGAGACACCAAGGATTTGGGCTTACCTCCCTCCAGATCCAGGTGCCAATGTCCACCAGAACAGGATTTCAGAGGTACTGGGGTCTGTAATCTCACTCCGGGCAGTTGGGCTTGGATCTGCCTGTACCACAGCACCAGTCATCTGTCAGTAGATAATTAGGTCATTAACATATTTTTGCCATTAAAAGCAAGGTTATATGAGCACTCTTATATA
>CAUYQG010045251.1:0-14815 GCA_963574415.1 Tarsius wallacei | reverse complement strand
AGAAAAAAAAAAGAGTGCCGAGGTTGAGCACCACTGCTTGAGGTTTGCAGTTTGGATGATCCAGTGAATGGTGGCAGAACAAGCAATTGAGAATCAACAGATGAGGAGACGCTTTGGGAGCAGATTCGTGGATGGAACGTGAAATGCCCTCTCAGAACACCCAGATTCAAGTTGTTCAGGAAGCAGCTTGACTGCAAAGCCCTGACCCCAGGGGAAACAGATATGAGAATCACCTGCCTAAGGGTGGTACGGACGCCATGAGGGCATCCCTGAAGGGTGCCCAGTGGGGATGAGGAGAGAACCCCAGGCAGAACCCTGAGGGGTAACGCCAAGAACAAGAAGCCCTGAAGTAGACAGAACGGAAACAGCCTGGGGGAGGCTGCAGCGTGTGGTGCTGTGAAGTCAGAGGGGTAAAGTTTCAAAGAGGGATCGGCACATCCGATGCATCAGAAGAGTCTGGAAAGCCAGGCCTACGAGTGTTCATCCAACAGATGTGACCGTTGGAAATTCACTGGTGATCTCTGCCTGTGGAATTGTGGCAAAGTAGCCAAAGCTGTGAGTGTAGGAGACACATCAAGAAGTGAATAAACAGAGATGGTGAAGACAGGAAAAAGAAATATTGGGCCACAGCCAGAGGGGAACTGGGAGCGAAGGAGTATCTCTTTTAAAACAGGAGACACGGCTGGGCGTGGTGGCTTATGCCTGTAGTCCCAGCACTTTGGGAAGTGAGAGGATTGCCTGAGCCCACAGGCTTGAGACCCGCCTGGGCAACTTGGCCAGACCTCCTCTCTATAATAAATCAAAAAAAGTAGCCAGGCATGGTGGTGCGTGCCTGTAGTTCCGGCTACTTGAAAGGCTGAGGTGTTAGGATCCCCTGAGCCCAGCAGGCCAAGGCTCACTCCAGCCTGGGTGACAGAGTGAGACTCCAACTCAAAAAAAAAAAAGGGAGACACTTGAGCTGTCTGTAGTCTCAGAAGGATTTGGGCCAGGCGCGGTGCCTCATGCCTATAATCCCAGCACAGCACTTTGGGAGGCTGATGCAGGAGGATTGCTTGAGTCCAGGAGTTCAGGACCAGCCTGAACAACATAGCAAGACCTCATCTCTACAAAACAAAAAAGTAGTTGGGTGTGGTGGTGCATACCTGTGGTCCCAGCTACTTGGGAGGCTGAGACAGAAGGATCGCCTGAGTCCACGAGGTCAAGGCTGCAGTGAGCCCATGATCATGCCACTGCCCTCCAGCCTGGGCAACAGAGTGAGACCTCAACTCAAAAAGAAAAAGAAGATGAAGAAGGATTTGAAGAAGAAGAGGGAGTTGACACTGTAAGCCAAAGAACATTGAGGGATGGCCCAAAGTTCTTGAGGAGACCTTGAACCATGTGGGTTCAAGGTCACAGTCTAAAGGATGTGCTGTGTATGAGAAGAAAGGCGGTCATCTTCTGAGGAAGGAGGAGGAGGGGTGATGGGTGAGGGTGCCGCAGTGTGTGGGAAGAGGGCCAGAGAGTGGGCAGAGACTGATGAACTTGGACTTCTCAGCAAGGAAGGCCCTGAGGGTGGCCAAGATGGTGACTGAGCTATCTCCTCACACTGGTGAAATGATACTGGACATAAGGGTTTCAGCACAACACAGCCCCCTGAAGGGGAGCAGAGTTGCCGAAGGGTGGATGTTTCAGGGGTGCTAAGGTGTACTGTCTTCTTAACAGGCGTCCTTTCGACACTGGCATCACAGACAGTGAACGTGGACTCATCACGTACACTGACCTCAAGCACACAGCTCAGTGAGAGGTTACACAAGTCTGCACTCAGGTAAGACCCAAGATATTTCCACACCCTGAGTTTTTTCATGCCTCTCCCAACCTGTGCTCCCAATCCACACAGGTACCCACTGCTCCGACTTCGTATCACCGTTGATCATTTTTGTTTCCGAACTGGATAGAAATACAGTATATGTACGTTGGTTTTGTTTCATTTTGTCTTGAGTCATAGTCTCACTCTGTCACCCAGGCTGGAGTGCAGTGGCACGCTTGCAGCCTTGACCTGCTGGGGTCAGGCGATCCTTCCACCTCAGCCTTCCAAGTAGCTGGAACCACAGGCACACACCACCATGCCCAGCTAATGTTTTGATTTCTCGTGACGATGAGATCTCACCAAGTTGCCCAGGCTGCTCTGGAACCCATGAGCTCAGGCAATCCTCTCGCCTCCACCTCCCAAAGTGCTGGGACTACTTTGGTTTCTGATTTTTTTTTCTCAACGTAATGTCTGTGAGACTGATTTGTATCCATAGGTAATTTAATTTATTTTGCTGTGTATTGTTGCCATTGCATGGACATGTCCTAAGTAATCTGCTCATTCTCCTGTTCATGGGCATTTGCATGTCTCCAGGCTGGAGCTGTGATAAGTAAAGCTACTATGAATGCTTTTATGTGTGTCTTCTATGAACACACACATTCATTTATCTTGAGAATATACCTAAAAATGGATTTGTTAGGTCATAGGGTCGGCGTGAGTTTCACTTAAGTAAATACTGCTAAGCAGTTTCTCAAATTGACTGTAACAATTCACTCTCCAGGCAGTAGGTGTGAGGATTTCAGTTACTCCACATTCCACTTGGTATTGTCAATTTTGAGTTAAGACCCCAGTGAATCGGGATCTCACACTGCCACCAGGCTAAAGTGCTGTGGCACAATCAGCTCACTGCAGCCTCCAACTTCTGGACTCAGGTGATCCTCCAGCCTCAGGCTCCAAAGTAGCTGGGACTATAGTGCACACCACCACTCCTGGCTTATTTTTTCATTTTCATTTTTTTGTAAAGATAAGGTCTCACTATGGTGCCCAGGCTGGTCACAAACACCCAAGCTCAAGCAATCCTCATGGTTTGCCCTCCCAAAGCATTGTGAATTTATAAGTATGAGCCACCACACCTGACCTAGAAATAGGTCTTTTTTTTTCCCAAATATTAGCTTTGTAACTGACACAGTAGATTACAAATCACATACAAGCTTCATTTGTCAGTGTTATGGTAATTAGTACTTTATACACTTCTATTATACAGATATCTTAAAACACTTCACTCACCATCCTCCTAATTTATGTCACTTTATGTTATATTTTAACATGTTATGTATTAAAACTTTAGGCTTTACTTCTTATCTTACCAGTTTTGTTCATTTTCACTCCTTGTTGCTCCTCTCCTTACACTGGGGACTTCTTTCCTTTGGCTTGAAGAATACTCATTAGCCTTTGCAGTAATACAGACCTTCTGATGTAAAATGCTCTCTGGTTGGCCTGAAGATGTGTTTAATTCAATTTTATTCCTCAAGTATATTTTTGCTGAATTTCTTTGTAGGTTTATTCTGATAAATGCTTTGCAATCTATTAAAACATGTATAGTAATGATAAGTAATATAGTGCTTATTATTTGCTGAAGACGATGTTCTCAAAGTATAGAGTGTAAAAAGACTTTTGTAAAGCAGATGGACACACATGGCTTTAATTTTTTTTAAAAAAGTGTGCTTCCTAACAGTCTGAATGTCCTCTTTGCTAAAAATTGATCTGCCTGGGTATTCCTCTGCTACTGGGGCATAATGTGATGTTTCCCTTTCCCACATGCTTGCAGGAGTCATAACACTTCAACTTTATAGAAGGAAAGTGCACTTCCCAAGCATTCAGAATGTTGTTTTACTAGCCCAGGTGTAAAAGCTGCTGAACTAAATAAAAGAATGGGTAGATATTTTGGGTCCTTGATTTAAGGTGAATATTCAGCAACAGTGACAACATTCAGGCCTAAAGAGAACATATCACTCAGAGTAATTTGCTTTTCAGCCCACAGGTGCTGAGAACAAGAGAAGTCAAGTGAAGGAAGGAGGCAGAGATTCTACAACTTGGGTATCATTATTTCTGGAGACATCCTTGATTAGAGATTGAGATGTTTTGAACAGAAATTTAGAGCTGATCCAGAAGAGACAAAGACAGAGCATCTCAGTTAGTGGCCATTTCTCAAATTTAGGAGAAAATGATGCAGGTGACTTTTGGTTTGTTGTATTCTTCCCTTTATTCTCCAGTGGATTTTTAGAGACTTGTAAAAACCAGTGCAATTAAAAATATAAATAGAAAGTAGCAGGATCTGGAGAAATCTGGGTGCAAAGTAGAATCAGGGATATATTTTTCTTAGGATTTATAGTATTTTATTTGTGTCAGAATGTAATATGTGACTCTGCAGGACCCTGCAGGTCACATTTGCTGCCAACTTGCATCTGATGTCTGACAGCCACATAAAAAAATCATGATAAGTTACATCAAATGCCAAAAAAAGCAGACCAAGTTTCTAACATCTTCAAGTTTCTTGAAGGATGTTAATGTTTCAAGGCATAGAATTCTGAAGTTCACATAGTTCTTCACAGAGGTGATGTAGCAGGTGGTATTCTTAACTAGTCTTCTCATAAATGAAAAGTAGGTCTCTTACAGCTGTTTTTTTGAGTGGGAGTCTCACTCTGTCATCCAGGTTGGAATGCAGTGTCATGCTCACGGCCACTGCAGCCTTGACCTGCTGGGCTCAGGTGATTCTTCTGCTTCAGCCATCCAAGTAGCTGGAACTACAGGCGCGTGCCACCACACCTGGCTAATTTTATGATTTATTGTAGAGAGGAGGTCTCACCAAGATGTGCAGGCTGGTCTTGAACCCCTGGGCTCAGGCAGTCCACTCACATCGGCCTCCCAAAGTGCTGAGATTATAGGCTTGAGCCACCACGCCCAGCCACTACATGGCATATTTAATATGTTATTAACCTTGTCTAATAATATGCACATACATATGCATTTGTCTGTATACATATGTGAGTTTGCATATATAGTCTCTTAAGAATTTTTTTCCAAATTTGCATAACCATCTAATTATCTTTTATGCATTATACTTGTTTTATAGTTTTTTTCCCTCTGTTCAGTACATTAAGTATAGTTATTTAGTATGTATTGTCTTATGATACTAGCATCAGTGGTCTCTTCATTACTGGTTTTGGTATCAGCACAAAGGCTTATGGTGAACGTATGAATCTGTTTTATTCACTTACTTATAACTATCATATACATATAACTAGTTTGGTATAGACAAACAGATGCTGTATATTACAAATGTTCTTACATTAGCAAGAGAATTTAATGACTACATGTTACAGAAACTTCTTTAAATTTTCAAATTTGTTGAATGAATGGGTGACTGCACATACACACAAAAAAAATCCAGAATATTTAACTAGCATTCTTAGCCTATAAGATTACATTTTTTTAAAAAAACACCAGTTTTCTACGTGGTGAAAATCAGCAAAATAACTTCTTTTACTTTCTTTCCATATCACCAGAAGAATTTCACTTCATTAAACAGTACTGTATTATTATAGGGATCCCTGACATTTGACGATGTGCTTTTGGATTTCACCTGGGAGGAGTGGCAGCTTCTGGGCCCAGATCAGAAGGACCTGTACCGGGATGTGATGTTGGAGAACTACAGCAACTTGGTGTCACTGGGTGAGGACAGGTACCCTTTGTCACCTAGAAGGTGTCCAGTCAGCAGCTTTCCTTTCTCAGCTGCTTAAGTCTTTAGAATACCTGCAATACTTTGAAATGGTGGATTCTCAGATCCTTCCCTTACCCCATAGAAGAGGTTATAATCTACCCTCTCCTGAGAGAAAAGCCGTTACATTACAGATGTGAAAGTGTTTCTTTTTTTTTTTTTTTTTGAGTCAGAGTATCACTCTGTTACTTAGGCTGAGTGCAGTGTCATGCTCACAGCTAACCTCAGCCTCAAACTCCTGGGCTCAGGTGATCCTCCCACCTTAGCATCCGAGCAGCTGGGACTACAGGCCTACACCACCATGCTTGGCTGTTTTTTGTTTTTTTGTGTTTTTTTTTTTTGTAGAAATGAGGTCTTGCTATGTTGTCCAGCCTAGTTTGAAACTCTTGGCCTCAAGTGATCCTCCCACCTTGGTATCCCAAAGTTCTGGGATTACAAGTATGAGCCACTGTGTTTACTTCTTAAAATGTCACATTTTTGGCTGGGTGTAGTGGCTCACACCCATAATCCCAGCACTTTGGGAGGCCAAGGCAAGAGGATTGCCTGAGCCCAGGGTTTCAAGACCAGCCTGGGTAACCTGGCGAGTCCTCATCTCTGCAATAAATCAAAAAAATGAACCAAGCGTCATTGTGCATGCCTGTGATTCCAACTACTTGGAAGGCTGAGGCAGAAGGATCACCTGAGCCCAGCAGGTCAAGGTTACGATGGCCATGAGTGTGCCACTGCACTCCAGCCTGGGCAACGGAGTGCTACTCCTACTCAAAAAAAAGTCACAGTTTTTGTTCTTGACATACCCCAGCCCAAATCTGTATGTCTAAGTCTTCTATCATTTCCCTCGAATAGGATGTCAAGCCAGCAAATCAGATGCACTCTCCATGTTGGAACAAGGAGAAGAAACTTGGACAACAGAAGATGAAATCCACAGTCGTGTCTGTGCAGGTGAGTGAAAGAACCAGCAAAATGGGCATAGAACTCATGTTCTGCTCACTTAGAACAGGGATCAAAGCAGTAAGTGTCTGAGGACACAATAGCAGCTTCTCCTTATACCTTCTTTTCTTTGTTTTGTTTGTTTGTTTGTTTTTGAGTTGGAGTTTCATTCTGAAACCCAGGCTGAAGAACAGTGGCAAGTTCACGACCACCACAGCCTCGACCTGCTGGATTCAGGTGATCCTTCTGCCTGAACCTTCCAAGTAGCTAGAACCACAGGCATGCACCACCACGCCTGGCTAATTTTTTGACTTATTGTAGAGGCAAGTTCTCACCAAGTTGCCCAGGCTGGTTCCGAATCCCTGGGCTCAGACAGTCCTCTTGCCTCCACCTTCCAAAGTACTGGGATTACAGGCTTGAGCCACCATGCCTGACTGTTCCTTCTTTTCATGGAAGAGCTCTTTTCTTTGTAGGAATATAGAGGAAGGTACATTCCGTTTTTTTCCTGAGATCTCATCCTTATTTATTTATATACATCTTGCTTTTGTTTCTTCTGAGATTTTCTTGGCTGGGCTCGGTGGCTAAGCCTATAATCTCAGCACTTTGGGAGCCCAAGGCAAGTGGATTGCCTGAGCCCATGGGTTTGAGACCCACCTGGGCAACTTGGCAAGACCTCATCTCTACAATAAATCAAAAATTAGCCGGGTGTGGTAGCATATACCTGTAGTTCTGGCTACTTGGAAGGCTGAGGTGGGAGGATCACCGGAGCCCAGCAGGTCGAGGCTGCAGTGGCCAGGAGTGTGCACTGCACTCCAGTCTGAGCAACAGAGTGAGACTCCAACTCAAAAAAAAAAAAAGATTTTCTACCTCAACCTTCCAAGTAGCTGGAACTACAGGCGCATGCTACATCTTCTAAGATTTTCAAGTCTTCCTTTTCTCCATCTATTGCCACAGTGTCTCTGCTTGTGTACCACCTCTCTTGCTATGAAATTTCACTTTCAGCTGGGCACAGTGGCTCACTTCTATAATGCCAGCACTTTGGGAGGCAGAGGTGAGAGGATTTCCTGAGCTCAGGGGTTTGAAACCAGCCTGAGCAGCATGATGAGACCTCATCTCTACAATAAATCAAAAAGATATTTAGCCAGGCATGTGGTGTGGGCTATAGTTTCAGCTAGTTGGAAGGCTGAGATGGAAGGATTGCCTGAGTCCAGCAGGTCGAGACTGCGGTGGCCATGATCAGGTCACTGCACTCCAGCCAGGGCAACAGAGTAAGACTCCAACTCAAAAAAAAAAAACCCTTTATGAAAATAAGAAATGTTTGTGTATCCCAAACATGAACATAGCGACTTACATATATGTCATTCAACAAATATTTGTAGAACAAATCAGTTCAGATTTGGGATCAACCTATGTAATCTAATATTTCTCCAGTTTCTGAGGTTTTTCTCCAGTTTCTATGGTCTGGTATCCTGCCAAATTCTGATGCTTTCTGCTAAAAGTGACTGTTTATATTTGACTATATTTTTCGTAAAAACCAATTTGAAAGTAGTCAGATCTGTATACTTCGTGAATTATCTAGCCTTGTTTATACACTTAACTGCTTTTACTTTTTGGTGTGTTTATAGTATTGTTTTTTACCAGTGTGTAAGAGATAAGGGATATCTATCTATTTATTTTTATTTAATTATTTTTGAGTTATAGTTTCACTCTGTCACCCAAACTGGAGTAAAGTGGCATGCTCACGGCCATGGCAGCCTCGACCAGCAGGGCTCAGGCAATCCTTCCACCTCAGCCTTCCAACTAGCTGGAACCACAGGTGCATGCCACCACTCCCAGCTAATTTTTTTTTATTTATTGTAGAGACAAGTCTCTCCAAGTTGCCCGGGCTGGTCTCAAACCCTTGGACTCAGACAATAAAGATAAAGGATATTTATATGTGAAATTTTCTTTATGCTGAAATAGGGTTGTCATTAAAGAGTCATCTCACACCAAGGAATTTTTTTAAATAGCTGAAGCCAAAGCAAGATGACGGAATGATCCACTGTTTTTTTCTTTCCTAGAAATCAGGAAAATTGATGATCCTCTGCATTACTTGCAAAATCAAAGTATTCAGAAGAGTGTGGGACAATGCCATGAACATGTTTTAGCAAATAAAGCTAATCAGAACAAAGGTCATTTCCAGCTAAAGCAAACTTGTGATATGTTTCATTTACATGAAAAACCTCTAAAATCAAATTTAAGTTTTGAAAACCAGAGCAAGAGCTGGGGTCTAAAGAACTCTGTTGAACTTAAAGGAAATGAGAAACCCGTTCTTCACGTGAACCATGAACAATTTTATACCAAAAGTAAATTTCCTGCGATTGTAAAACCTGTCAACAATCAGTCCCAGGTTATTAAGCAACAGAAACTTCACAACCCAGAGAAGACCCATGTATGTAGTGAGTATGGGAAAGTCTTCCCCAAGTTTTCTCAGTTCATTAATCATCAGAGAGTACATACTGGAGAAAAACCTCATGGATGCAGCATGTGTGGGAAAGCGTTCTCCAGAAAATCTCGGCTGATGGAACACCAGAGAACTCATACAGGACTGAAACATTATGAATGCACTGAATGTGACAGAACCTTTCTCAAGAAATCACAGTTCAGTGTACACCAGAAAACTCATGTGGGAAAGAAGCCTTATACATGTAGTCATTGTGGAAAAGCCTTCATCAAAAAGTGTCGACTCATTTATCATCAGCAGACTCATACAGAAGAGAAATTGTATACGTGCAGTGAATGTGGTAAAGGCTTTTCGACGAAGCACTGTCTCATCGTACATCAGCGAACTCATACTGGAGAGAAACCCTATATATGCAATGAGTGTGGGAAAGGTTTCACCTTGAAGAGCCCTCTCATCAGACATCAGCGAACACATACAGGAGAGAAACCCTATATATGCACTGAATGTCAGAAAGGCTTTACCACAAAAAGTGACCTTATTGTACATCAGCGAACTCATACCGCAGAGAAGCCATATATATGCAATGATTGTGGAAAAGGCTTCACTGTGAAGAGCCGCCTGATTGTACATCAGCGAACTCACACTGGAGAGAAGCCCTACATATGCAGTGAATGTGGAAAGGGTTTCACTGAGAAGAGTCATCTCAATGTACATCGACGCACTCATACAGGAAAGAAACCCTAGATATGCAGTGAATGTGGCAAAGGCTTAACAGGGAAAAGCATGCTCATTGCACATCAGCAATGAATATGGAAAGGGTTCACCATGAAGAGTACTCTAGGTATACATCAGCAAACTCATACTGGAGAAAAAAACATACAAATGCAATGAGGGGGATAAGACTTTCAGGAAGAAGACATGCCTCATACAACATCAGAGATTTCACACAGGAAAGACCTTTGATGTACTGAGTGTGGAAAATTCTCTTTGCGCAAAAATGATCTCATTACACATCAGAGAATTCACACAGGAGAGAAATCTTAATAATGTGGTGAATGTGGGAAAGTCTTCACTATGAAGTCAGGGCTCAGTGTTCATCAAAGTAAACATACAGGGGAGAAGCCCTAGGGATGTAGTGATTGTGGGAAAACTTTTGCCCACTTGTCTATCCTTGTTAAGCACAAGCGAATTCACAGGTAGTCGTTTGGGGAAAGCCTCTTGCCAGTTATAGACCTTCAAGATATTATAGTACCTGCAAAGAAGAATAACTTAATGAGTGCACAGTATGTGGTTGTGTATTTAGTGATCAATTACCTCATGCTTTATGTCAAAGAAAATGTACAAAACAATATATCTAAAAATTGTATAATGAGAGAAATTATATAAATGTGGCAGACTAGGAAAGCTTTCGGTGAGAAGATAGACTCTGTCTTAAGTGATCATCATAGATTATGAATGAACTAATTGGTAGAAATGTAATAACTACAGAAAAGCCTTTACCCAGAAATAAGACCTCAATAAATTGAGAGAGCTTATGCTAGAGAAATACTTTCCTATGACAATAAATATGGCAGGGTTTGCAGTAAGGTTTGGTTTTTGGGTTTTGGTTTTTTTTCTTTTTTTTTTTTTTTTTTTTGAGTTGGAGTCTCACTCTGTTGTCTGGGCTGGAGTGCAGTGGCATGCTCATGGCCACTCCAGCGTCAACCTGCTGGGCTCTGGCAATCCTACAGTGAGATATTTTAACTCATCATTTGCAAGGAAGTAATGCAGAAAAAAACTTACAAACACATTCAGTTTAGAAGAGTGTTAGCAAAATATCAGAGATCTTAAGGAAAGAGACCTTCACAAAATGACAGATGAAAGCCTTTTGTCACAAGTATAACCTTCATGGATAATACACCTCATGTGCCTTTGGGAACAGGATATCTTGAACCATATTTTTAGTTGCCTTGTCACCGATTTTATACATTTTAAATTGTGACTCCCTCTCATAATGGATTACATTTTAGTATTCTATACAATACAGGCGTATTCTATGCCTCATTTTATTATATAATTAACTTTCACATTTCTAAGTTTTATTTGTGTTATTTCAGAATACTTGAAGTACTTTCAAATGAAACAGTACAGTGCATTTAATTCATAAATGCAATTGAACATATTTGAATGTGTTTAAGTTTATAAGTAGCATCAAGTGTTATGAAATTAATATAAATATGTTTTTTAAGTTTTTTATTTTGAAATAAATTTAGATTCACAAAATCTTACTGAAATTTCCAGAGTTCCTTGAATGCCCTTAATCCAGCTTCTTCCAAAGATAATACCTTACCTAAATAACCATACATTATCAAATACAGGAAAGTTGACTTGTTACTGTACTGTTTAAACTACAGAATTTACTTGGATCTCATCAGTTTTAATATGCATACATTTTTATTTGGTTTGTATATTTAGTTTTAAGAAATCCTATCCTGTATTGGTTCATGTAACCACCTTCACAATCAACATTCAGAATGTTACATCAACACAAACTTCTTCGTGCTATTTTTTTTTATATAGTCATAACCTTTCCCTTACTATAACCCTTGATGATCAAAAGATTACTTTTTTAAATTTCTATTTAATTTTTTTCTTCTCCCTCTTCTATGGAACAGAAATTTGTTCATCTTTAGCTTTTTCATTAACAGAACCCTATAAAAATGGAATCATATGGCAAGTACCCTTTTGATATTGGCTATTTGAGCTTAAGGAAAATTTTTTTTTTTTTTTTTTGAGTCATTCTCACTCTGTTGCCTAGGCTGGAGTACAGTGGCACTCCCACAGCCACAGGCATGCACCACCACACCCAGCTAATTTTTTAGTTTATTGTAGAGATGAGGTCTTGCCATGTTGCTCAGGCTGGTCTCAAACCCCTGAGCTCAGACAGTCCTCCAAAGTTCTGGGATTACAGGCATGAGCCACCACACCTGGCTGACCTTAAGCAATTTAACCTAAGATCTGGCCAAGATGTTCTGTGTATCAATAGGTGTTTTATTTTTATTAGTGAATAGTAATCTATAACATGTATATACCACAGTTGTTCATCTGTTCACCCACTGGAGAACATTAGGGTTGTTTCCAGTTTTTGTTTTGTCTTTTTACTGTTACAAATAAAGATGCTGTGAACATTCATGTACAATAGCTTTGTGTGAGTGTGATTTTTCATTTATCTAGGATAATTACTGAAGAGAACAATTAGGGCTCATAAGGTAAATGGATCCAAGAAGGAGTGAAATATAGTTCCTGATATCCAGAAACTTGCAGTATAGTATGCAAGTCATACAAGAAAGTAAGCAGCCATCAAACAATGCACTCAGTCATTAACAATACAGAATATGGAAGAATGAAGCGATGAAGATGTTCAGAAGTAACAGAGGGAGAGAAGGGAAGATTTTTGGGTGTTAGAAATCCATAGCTGAGTTTCAAAGAAAACAGGAGGTAATTAGAACACCACCACCAAAACCCAAATTCAATCCATTGAAAATTGATCAAATTAAGAATATGCAAATCTTTGATATCTGTTTATGGTTCCAAATCTAAGAGATAACCCAAATTATTTGTTTTATCTTACATCCTTTGAGAATTTTGAATTATGTGTTTATAATTTTTTCATTATAGATTTATAATAAGCATGTTCTTTTGCAGATTGTTCTAATTTTCTATTCATCAATATCATACTCCATATACACTGAAATTCTCTATTTTGAGTGTGCATACTGATTTGTGAAGTTCTATGATTTATATAATCACCGGTGTACATTCATATCTGTATCACCATTTGCTGCATTACAAACCTTACAAGGCTAGCAACACAATGACTAAAGATAACCAACATTTACTAATCCTATCATTTGTGCAGGTTGAGGGGTCAATTGTGTGGTCTGAGCTGGCTTGATCAGGACTGAATGGCCTAGTTGGCTTCAACGAAACATCTAGGACCCAACAGAAATGAATAGGGTCATTATTCACATAATCTATTATCACATTTAGCACAGCGTCACTAAAGGTCTCTTGCAAGGAGGAGGGCAAAACAGGTGCCCCCAAGGATATTTGCCTTTCTTCCCATGTGGCTGAGCTGTTATAGTCACTTCCATCAGAAATGACATAAGGAGACAATATTTGCAAACTACACATCCAACAAAAGCCTAATCCAGAATCTCTAAGGAACTCAAATGAATCAACAGGAAAAACACAAATAACCCCACTAAAAAGTGGGCTAAGGACATGGACAGACACTTCTCAAAGGAAGACATACAAGTGGCCAACAAACATGATAAAATGACCAACATCACCAATCATCAGAGAAATACAAATCAAAATTACAATGAGATACCATCTTACACCCAGCAGAACAGCTATTTTTATTAATGTCAAAACAACCGAGACTACTGAGAAAAGGGAATGCTGGGCTGCGCATGGTGGCTCAAGCCTGTAATCCCAGCAGTTTGGGAGGCCGAGACGAGAGGACTGCCTAAGTCCAGGGGTTTGAGACCAGCCCGGGCAACTTGGTGAGACCACATCTCCAAAATAAGTCAAAAAATTAGCCAGGCATGGTGATATACACCTGTAGTTCCAGCTACATGGAAGGCTGAGGCGGAAGGATCGTCAGAGCCCAGCAGGTTGAGGCTGCAATGGCTGTGAGCGTGCCACTGCACTCCAGCCTGAGTGACAGAGTGAGACTCAAAAAATAAAAAAAAAAGAAAAGGGAACGCTCATGTACTGTTGCAAATGTAAGCTGGTTCAACCCCTGTGGAAAGCAGTTTGGAAATTCCTCAAAAAACTAAAAACATCTACTATTGATCCAGCAATCCCACTACTGGGTAAGTACTCAAAGGAGCATAAATCATTCTACCAAAAAGACACCTGCACTCCTATGTTGATCATAGCACTATTCACAATAGCAAAACAGAAACAACCCAGGTGCCCATCAATGGTAGACTGTATAAAGAAAATGTGGTACACATACACTATGGAGTACTACGCAGTCATAAAAAAGAACAAAATCATGTTATTTGCAACAACGTGGATGCAGCTAGTGGCCATCAGTCTAAGTGAATTATCACAGAAACAGAAAACTGAATACCACATGTTCTCATAAGTGAGAACTAAATACTGAACACACAAAGGCACAAGGATGGGAACAGACACCAGGCACTGCCAAAGAGGGGATGGGGGGAGAGGTAATAGCACTGCAAAACCACCTATCACCTACCATGCTCACCACTGGAGTTGCCTAAACCTCGCCATCACGCAATGTATTTATGTAATAAATCTTCACGCACACCTCCTGTGTCTAAAACAAAAGACGAAATGACAAAACATACTTTATGATGTCACACAGCCACGCTACCTCACAAAGTGTGTCCAAGGCCAGAACTTAAACTCTGGAATTGTCCCTCCCCCCAGCTTCACAGCATTCTTAGCAGCAGCCAAGGATGTGCTTAGGTGCCTGAGCCCAAGAATCAGAAGTAGATTCCGGCCTGGGTTCTGCATTTAGTCGCCAGTAGTGCAGTCTTGAATGCCTGATCGGACCTGGTGAGCCTGATTCTGCACGTGGATCCGGGGAGAAGCTTGTAGGGTCCAAGAAACGGAAATGTACATGAATGTCCTTGTTTGGGTGTTTTATTTCACTTCCATCACTGAGGAATCTGGGCATTAGGAATGGGACCCTTGGTCATTGAAAGTTGAAGCTTAGTCCTGAGACTTTAACAACAAAGGAGCCCATGGTCAGAGTTCAGGGTCTATATGTTCACTCTCTGTGAGACTCAGTGATTGAAAAAAGGGATGGTTGCTGGATGCAGAGGCTCAGGCCTGTAATCCCAGCACTATGGGAGGCCCAGGC
>CAUYQG010045247.1:0-60394 GCA_963574415.1 Tarsius wallacei | reverse complement strand
GAATTGAGAAGTGTTGTAAGTATAAAAGGCACCACAGACTGTGAGCACTTAGCACACATAAAGAAATATAAGAGCCGGGCTCGGTGGCTCAGCCTGTAATCCCGCGCCTTGGGAGGCTGAGGTGAGTGGATTGCCTGAACCAGCGGGTTCGAGACCCGCCTGGGCAGGTGAAACCTCATCTCTACAATAAATCTAAAAAATTAGCCGGGTGTGGTAGCTACTCGGAAGGCTGAGGCGGAAGGATCGCCGGAGCCCAGCAGGTCGAGGCTGCGGTGGCCGGGAGCGGCCACTGCACTCCAGTCTGGGCGATCAAGTGGGACTCCAACTCAAAAAAAAAAAAGAAAAAAAGAAATATAAGATAACTCATTCATACTTTTATTGATTCTATATCATTTTAAATAAAATACATTATTAAAATTAATGTCACCTCTTTTTACTTTTGAAATGTGTTTACCATAAAATTTTAAATGATGTATGACATGTGGCTCGCATGGTATTACTGTTGGGAAGTGCTGGTCTAGAATCTTCCTCTAGATAGTTTTAGCTAGAGGGTATTTCACTAAAAAGGGCTCTCCAACTTCTTTGTTGGTGTTGTCCGTGAGTGAGTTAATAGATCCCTGCAACTTCCAGTAGGACTCATCAAATTGTCCTTTAGACTTAATTTATTTCAGAGACAAGGGGGATTCCCAGAAGATATGTGAAACTGGCATGATTCTGAAATTCTCAGTCTCTTTTAATTAGTTAGAAGTTTTCTTAAGCCTGAATTTACTTGCAATACCATCTCCAGAGAATATCTTTACAGACTTAAAAGCCAGATGTGTTGATTTTCTCCTGGAATATTAATTCCCTATTCATTAAAAATAAAATAAGAAATAGTCAATGGGGGGAAAAAAAGAAGCCTAGATTAAGATGATATTTTAGTTGATCACAGTGTAGAATTCCTGGCTTGAAGATTATTTTTTCCACTAAAAAACCTGTCAGTTATAAAACTGTGTATAAGTCCACATCTCTGAAATAAAAGTTTGGGTCTCAGTGAGAAATTGCTTTCAGCTGCTAGAAACCTCATAACCGTTTAGAAAAATGTGAAGTTTTTTATTGCACATATAAGATATCTGAAATAGACTATCCAGAGCTTGTGTGATATCTCCAGAAACCCATTTAAGACCCAGACTCTAACATTCAGTTCCAATTTCCTTAGCTCCTGGTTTCCATTCTCCCAGTGACAAAATGGTGCTAGAACTCCAGGCATTTCATCTAATGTTCATAAAGAAAAAGAATTCCAAATGTATGAATTCAGCAATGCTTTATGACGTTCTCCCTTCTTTAGTAAGCCGTCTCAGAAGTTCCATGCAGCCCTCACTCACATCTCCTTAGCCAGATAATCACTACTACAGCGAGTCACAAGATAGACTGAGAATTACAATTTCATTCTAGGTGGTAATATGCCAACTAAAACTTTGGAGATTGTTACTAGGGAGGAAGAGGACAATCTTTAAAGGGATATTCAAATAACACTCTTTAGCAAGTGATGTTTCAAAAAAAATTTTTTTTAAATAGTAAAAAAGAAAAATGCATGCTTCCAAAATAAATACTCCATGTAGCATTTATATAATTTATTCAGATTACATATTTCGTGTTTTTCCTCCAACAATGCAAAAATAAATATAGTTATTAAACTTTAGGCTTAGACAATAGACATTTTAGGGTATTCAAAGATGAATGAGATACAGTCTCTGTCTTTAAAGATTCCATAATAGAGTGGCAGAGGTATTCTAGTTCTTATACTGACCTCCTACTTGAAATTCATCAATAGCTTCTCCTTGTTCTTAGGAAAAAGACCCAGATCCTTAAAAGTAGTCCATTGGCCTTTTGTGGTCTGGCTGTTGTCTCCTTTTGCAGCTTTGTCTCACACAATTCCCCTCCACACCCTGTAGCCACACTGGCCTTTCACAGGTGCCCAGGATGTGCTTTCCGTGGAGTCCTTGGCTACACTGCACTCTGGGTCTGGAATTGCTCTGCCCTCACCACTCATTACTTGTCTGCTTTCCTATCCTTCAAATCTCAATTCATAGATGTCTTCTTTAAGGAAGGCATTCCAGGCTCTCTAAGACTGAGCTAGGCTTTTTTGAACTTCTGTATAATTATGCATTTAAGACTGTTAGCTTCACAAGCATGAGAAACAAATTTAAGCTCACTCCCATTGTGACTCTGTGCCTAACATAGTGTCTGATGTATAATATGCTCTAAATACATTTATTGATAGATGACTATAATATTAACAACAAAAAGGACCATAAAAGTATAAAGAAGGAAAAGAATTCCAAATGGAGCAATTCAGCAGTGCTTTATGAAAGAAGTAAAGTTAAAACTGGTCCTTTAAGGACAGAAAAGTGAAAATCAGATGATATGGGGCAAGACTGCCTTGGAAAAATAGACAATGTAAACTAAGGCATGTGACACAGCTGAAATAGGAAGTTGCCCCCAAATTCTCAGAATGCCTGAAGAAACATTCTAAGAATATGCATGTCAGACTACAACCCAGGGAAGCCATTAGTTTGTGGAAAGTGAGCAAGTGTTTGGGCATAAGTGTATACATGCCAGAGAAACTGTCATCAGATTTTACCCATTGGAAGGCAATCCTACTTCAATTAACTCATTCTCAAAGCCCTTCTGCCACTGTGTTCTCCACCTATCCTCTTTGAGTCAGTGGACAGAATATCCTAGAAGTGGGTATATCAGTAAAGAATTTACTGGAAAATTTTTAAAAAATAATTCTAAATTTTTCTATTTTGCTAACAATTTAATAAAGTAAGAAAAGGACCAGCTCCTATTTTCTTGGTGGAGAAACTAGCTTTCAGGCGTCATGAGGGAACAGAAAAGTTGGAGAAAAGTATTCAAGGTAAAAAGCAACTTGTTCCAGCACAATAGCAGTCCCCTAAGACAGTTCTCTAAAGAACTCCTGGAAGGTAGATGAGAATGCTATAGCACAGTTGATACAGATCGGTACAGAAATGAGAGCCCAAAAGTTATTTACACAGTAAATAACTGTGCCAGGAGAAGTATTTTCAATAACAGGGATGAATGGTAGAGTGTTGGCTGGAGTTGGAAGCTCAGCAGGTAAACATGGGGTAAGGGGAAAAACGTTTAAGAAGAGTAAGTAAAACAATTTTTTTTTGAAAAACGAGTATTTTAGGCCAGTACTTCTCAATCTCTCAGGTACATACAAATCATCTAGGACCTTGTCAAAAGGCAGATTCTATTTAGTGAGATTGACGTGAGGACTGAGATTCTGTATTTCGAACAAATTTCAGGGTGCTGTTGTTACTGCTGCTCACAGGCCACCCTTAAATATAGTGAAGTTATAGCCAAGATGTGGAGAAAATGCAGCTGAGGTGGTGAGCAAAATGATTGGTGATGTGGCGTTGAAGTATAGGGAAGTCTATTTTCTTCTCTTTCCCATTTTCAGGGAAAATAAACCAAAGCAGAAGATGTAGACACCACCTGAGATAGCCTGGCACAGTGCTTGGAGGAGTATAAGAACAAATTGGAGTTTCTCTCAAAGCTTTGAGTACTTCTGTGTCTCACACGTATCACCTATTCTCTTTAGAGTGTCATGTTTTCCATTACTATTAGAAAAGAAACAGAAAACTGGTTTTCAATCATTCGCTGTCTCTATGCATAGAAAGCATGGCCAAATGATAACATAACACAGTATCTAAATGTGAGGTTGTTCCATACTTATTGACTGACTCATGCTTAGATTCCCTATCAGTAATTTTTTCTTAATTTGCCCCTTCCATTGCAAGGAACTGTATAAGTCAGGGCTTTGGGTTATAAGTTAACAAACTAAATAAAAATGATAAAATATCTGATGGATTTAAGAAGTATGATTTTCTAGCTCAGAACTGATAGAAGGCATAACCCAAGGAGAGAGAGGCAAAGTCAAGTTTCACTTTTCACTAGAACACAGTTTTCTAGACCCCTCTCAGCCACCCAGAATAATCTCTATGACCCTGCATCTTTGTGTGCCTTCCTTAAAATTTAGTTTCAGATGGGAGCATATAGTTGGCTATGCTTACATCTCTTGAACAACCCTCATTCTCACCATCCCACATATCTTCCTTAGCAGAGAGTGCTGGCCTTCTTTCCATTTATCTTTAAATTTCTTTCCACTAGAGTTGCTTTCTACAGAGACTAACTCGGACTAGTTCAAGTAAAGGCAACTTATAAAGCTACACATGAAATGACTAGAAAAAAATCATGGAGGCAGGGCCCAGTGCCTCATACTTGTGATCCCAGCACTTTAGGAAGTGAAGCCAAGAGATTTGTCTGAGTTCAGAGGTTTGAGACCAACCTAGGCCACTTGGCAAGACCTCATCTTTACAATAAATTTTTTAAAAACAACTGAGCTGGGCATGGTAGCATGCACCTCTGGTTCTAGCTACTTGGAAGGCTGAGGCAAAAGGATCACCTGAGCCCAGTAGGTTGAAACCATGGTGGCTATGAGCTTGCCACTGCACTCCAGCCTGGGTGATGGAGTGAGACTCTGACTGAAAAAGAAGAAAAATAATTATAGAAATTCAAATGCAGGTGGCATAGCAATAGGATGACCATATAATTCCCCATAAAACTGGGCCTCTTTTAAGAGTGTAAGGAGTGTCACAGGCATGAACTGGCCCTACACAGGATAGGTTGGGATGCATGGTCACCTCACATGATAGCTGTGGGTCATACTGCAGCTGACAGTTCTTGACTCAAGATCATTTTAAAGGGATGCATTCAGGAATCTTCATCCAGATGCTTTGCATTAATATACCTGAGCTATATTGTACTCATCTGTTTCCTTTAATCCCAAACCAACTGAATTTCTCTGTTTATAGACTTTGTAGTCTTATAAATTCTGTGATGGGTATATGTTGCTTGTTTTCTCAGCAACTGACTTCTTGTGAGCAGTCCCCACCCTGCCACTTTTTAACAGCCTCTGGTTTCTGTTTGGGTTCATGGAAGCTGATCCGTCTTCAGTTATAATCAATGTCTCAACCTGTGAACACAGGGGTTCTTCCAGAAATATGCATATAATTAAGGCTAGGCATCCAAAAACCAATCCAAGATCATGGGTAGGGCAGTTTTAGGCCGAAGACAAACTGGAAAACCCAATCTGAAAAGGAAATAAACCAGAATCCTGGTAATGGCTGATCCACTGGGCTAAGCTAATATCTAACTCCATACCTTTTATTTATTTGAACCAATAAATTTCCTTCTTTTATGAATACAGACTCAATTGGGTTTTCTGTTGTTTACTTCTAAAACCATCAGATCTAATACAATTTCAGTGTTCCTCTGCATTTTGTTCTGAGCTCCCCCTATAAAAACTTTTGTTTCAGCTATCATTGCTGACTGGCCAATTGTTTTTATATTTTTTTACTTCAAATCCTGGAAAAGAAATTTGTTGATTCTATTTAACTTTTCTCACGGGCCCTGGTAATAAGCTGCTGGTCAACATATGGTTTGGCTGCTTGGTCAAGTTTCCAGTCATAAACCAGTCATTGGAGCTAAATGGGAGGGCTACTGTCCTCTCTCTGAGGACCTACATCCATTTCCCTTCCATAGTGGATATCAATAGGACAAGTATTGGGGCATCTGTATAAGATTCAGTTTTATACTCTGCATTCATTATCATCCTTGCTTTTCAACTATGTCATCTCAATCACAGTTATATATCACAGGTGCTTTGAGTACTATAGCTTACTGTTTTGGTTCAATCACACTGCTGTAACAGGATGCCATAGACTAGGTGCCTTGTAAACAACAGAAATTTATTTTTCACAGTTCTGGAGGTCAGGAAGCCTGAGTTGAAAGCACTCACAAATTTAGCATATGATAAGGTCTCACTTCTTGGTTCATAGATGGCATCTTCTCCTGTGCCTTCATATGGCAGACAAGGGAAAGAGTTCTCCAGGATCTTTTTTATTAGGGCACTAATCCCATTTATGAGGACAGGGCCCTCCCAAAGGCCCCACTTCCTAATACCAACACATTGGAGATTAGGTTTTAATGTATGAATTTTGGGGGGACATAAACATTCAGCCTAGAACACTCATCTTTTACATTTTAAAGAACATCTCCAAAGAAAAAGTTAAGCTTTTAAATTTGGAAAACATTCTTCCAAACGGTCTTTTCTTTCCTTTTCAATGTAATTATTTTTATATTGAACCCATATCTGATGATAGTGAGTTTAAATGGATCAAAATTATTGTTCCTTAAAAGCAACACCCAAATTTTATAAGATATGTTGCATGCTAATTAAAGTTCAAGGAGCCCTGGGCAAGAAAAAAAGATAAGCCATTGCTTAAGTTATGCAAAAGTGTATTAAGTATTCAAAATTAATTAAAATCAAGAGAAAGTTTTTTAAGGGTTCCATTCAAAGTTTGCATAAAAGTTAATGCAATTATTATGAACTGTTTGCTATCAAACTGGATTGATGAATAAGTGAAGGCAATTAGTAACAAAGAAATAAGAGTTAATTCATATTTCTTCAGGTAGAGTTTCTTTCCTTTATTCTATAAAAGTCACTTATAACTACATAATAGTATAATAATACAATAATAATTATATGCCAATGCCCACTGTTTTACAAAGTGATGAAAGGCATAATTCTATGATATTTATTTTCTAAATAAATAATATTTCTCTAACTCTCATTCTGATGATTTTCACAATAAAAGTTTCAATGATGGTGAGGCAGGTTAATATAGTTTAGAAGTAGTTAGGAAGGTTTTCTTAGGCAGGTCTGTTTTAGAATAGGGTAAGCATGCAGACATCTTTCTTATCAATATATGACATTCACTTGACTGACTAGGCATATCAGACCTGATCACCTTGTGAGTTGGAATATTGGACTATCAGTACAGGAAATCACAGAAACAATAGGGAATTGCCCCAAACAAAGACATGATGTTCTAAGAAAAGCCCAAATCTAGTTAGACAGTAACTTTCATCATTTAGAAGATCCTTGTGACCTTAAAAGGCTGAGAGATGGTAATCAAAACTCATGTGACCTGATAACTGCAGCCCTCTGCTCTTAGCTCATAGTTTGCTTAATCATTGTTGTTAAAGTCTATAAAGCTTATTGTCAAAGGCAAGCATGTGTCCTTCCTTTTAAGGCACCCACACTTTCCTTGATCATGCCCATTTTCTTTTTCTAATAAATTATTTTTTAAGCTATACTTTGGATTTGCTCTGAAATTCTTGTCTGTGGTAAAGTTAAAAAAGCCCATAGAGCAATATACCACCCCCATCCAGCACCAATGGGAAGTCAGACAATTTGATTTCTGGTGATTTGTATTTTATAAAGGAAAGGAAAGCACAACTTTAACTGTTGTGTATGTATGCATGCCTGATGTATGCATGCCTGATTGAAGAATAATCTAAATATGGCAATGGCACTGGGAGAGTTCTGATTCTGACTTCTGAAGCTGATCTTTATTCTCTAATTCAGAACATACAAGCCAGGGTGTCCCTTTTCTCACATAGACATGGATATGCATGGAGCTAATAAAGTTGAATATTTTCAAGAATATCTGGTCTGGTTCATCTAACATAACTTATGATTTTTGAGGTCATCACTAAGGAGAAGTTTTGCTAGCAACTTAATGTAAAATTGTAAATGTGTTTCCCCAGAGTAATAACCGTCTAGATTAGGAACAGTGTCTAGTAATTAGGATTGGACTTTGTAGGCCAGCTTGGGAAACAAGTTTACTTATAGTACATTTTTATATCAAAAGGGAAAAAATATAGTCTAATTTTCAAACAACTGACTGACAAATGGACCTATCTGTGTCATGTATTTATAATCAAGTACAGCTTATTCAAAGACTGAAAGTCATCTTCTCTAGAAAAGAAAGTGGGACAAATTAACAGTGGTCTACTTTATTGCAAGTTAACATAGTGTTTAGAGGTAGGTAAAAAGCTTTTGGCAATGTCTCCAAGCCTGGAGGCACCAGCTTTATTCTCACTGGGAAACAGGGTTTAAAGGAACTTTCATGACTACTGTGTCTGATAAAGAATCAAAATTCTGCTAAACCCAGTGGTGAAAGTACTTCATTATTAAACAGACTCAGAAATACTGTGGTTCAAAGCATGTTTCCAAAAAATAAAACACATTTAGCCTATGAAAAAAGATTTCCCTTAAGACCAAAATATTCCAGTGACCTTTCAAAGGTTGAATCCATAGCCATCCTATGAAAGATGATGTGAGAAAGTAAACAAATAAATAGGTTCAGAGAGAATGTCTGTTTCTCAGGAAGGAGAATCTTGGCCCTCCTGTCTTCTCTCTACCCCCTGCCTGCCCTGCCATTTTCAAACCTGCAGGCAAGTTCCCTGTGGTTTACCTTCTAAAAGGTTGGAGAAGCTTTCAAGTTGAAGTGTGACACCACAGGAGTCCTTGCTTGCCTACTGATGACCCTTCTGACCCGGTGTTCCCGCAGCATTTGCAGTTATCTGGGCCATATATTCTACACATAGATGTAGGTACCTGGTCAGAGTCACAAGATAAATGTTTCCTTAACATTTAGTTAAAATATTACAAAGAGCCAAAAATGAGCTCTATGTTCTACACTATAACATACCATCTGGTAAGATAGCTTATTTTTATTTAATGATTTCATTTGTAAACTCCCTTTTTACAATTATGATCAAAAACTGAGACTTAGGAAAAAGGATAAAATAGAAGTCACTATGTTTCCTGTGCCTAAGCTTGAATGATTTGGCTTGAAGTTTCTTGGAAACTTTATTATACTTGTTGGAAATACATACAGGGTTAGCATCCATACCCAGCTGGAGTTTCCCTTTCAGTGTGGTTATTGTGGGTATTGGCTTAATGTATTACCAACATTACTGTGTCAAATTCAAGGGAATTCTTCTTGTTGTAGTCTCAGATGGGATCCAAGAAGTAAATGAGCCTGTAGGATATATTTAGAGATCAAGTCCCAGAGAATCGTTAATTGTGGTCCTCCCCAAAATATCTAATCTGGGTGCTCTCAGCTCTTTCTTGAGGCTGTGCTTTGCAAAATTTCTCTTTCTACCCAGACATCCTATTAAATGAAACTGAGAAGCAAAGATTCTACTAGATACACATGGGTACCAGTTAGTCTTTGTGAATAATTTCGGTGTTAACTGTTGGGACAAGGAAAAATATAGATAAACTTGCTAATGGCATAATTTTCTGAAATTATAAATCACACCATTCATCAAGTGTGTATTGTTAGAAATGAAAGCAATAATCTGCACTTACTGTTTAAGTCCAGTATAAGGAGAGAGCTGCATGTCAAAATGTCATCTCTATTGAGGTATTGTAAAAAAAAAAAAAAAATCCTCTTGCAGTACTAAGCCATTCTAAAGTATTAAGTATAATTTTTTGAAAATGTTGTTTGATGTTCTGAATACAAAATAAGTAAGCAAGGTATGTATTGAATGCCACAATTGGTGACATTAAAGTAAATTATTTTCATTAAGTATCACAGTGCTTTCATGAGGAATGAAACAGATAAGTAAAATGAAATTAGACATGAGATATGTTCAATGTCACTCCTCAAATATTTCCAGAGAGTTAATTGATTTATTCACTCAAAAATATTTATTAAGGGTCAGGAAAAATACTATGGTATTTGCTACAGCAAAAGATGTTCACATTCATGACTTTGTTCTGTCACTTTCTGCAACAGGTAGCATCCCATTGGCAGCAAGGATTGCAGGGATGCATGTTTGAAAGTTATCGTCTCAAAAGATTTATTTAAATTAATGCACTTTTAAATAAATTATGAAATATTAATATTGTATTTATTGTCTGATTTTATATGGCATATGACTGACAGTAGAAAATAAGTGTTGTTAATTTTACTCTGCATCAATAAATATTATATAAAGAACAATTTCTGAAAGCAACCAAAAATTCTAACTACAAAATCAAGTTGCTGACATGAGTTTCTACGTGAGTACTCTGAAATTGTGTCAATGTTTGTAATCTAGTCCTCTGAGAATACAAAATTCATGACAAAGAAGGAGGTCAAGGAGTGCTTTTTTGATGTTCTCTCCAATAGGGAATCATAATAAAATAAACATTGAAAATTATTGCAATGCAAGCTGCACAAAAAAAGCCTGTTCCTGGAGTGCAGAAACACACTTAAAAGGAACATAGATGGAATATCTACTCAAAGAGTTTGGTCTTGACCTTTATGAATTATATATTATCACTGTTTTGAATTAAACTATTACTGCCTCATTGTTCATTTAGCAGCTAACAAATGAGTAGGTGTTCTGAGAAGCAGTGTTTAGCATCATGTAAAATGTTATTTTTAAAGTTCATTTCCACTGAGAGGCTTTTCTAATAACGTTGTCTCTGCTAGTAACTCATATTTGTGTGTATAAAAATATTAAAATTAGAGAAATAGGAACAACTGCTGTGATATAATCTGACAGAGAAATATTAATAGATAGTACACATTATAGTTCCTTTTCCACATGGAAAAGTTAAAATGGAGGATTATCAGCATTTCTATGCATTCAAAATATAGTTACAAGCATCCATTCTTCTTTTAAAAATATTAAAATATAATTAAATAATATACTCATCCACAACATCTAGATTACACAATTAAAATAAAATACTTATTTAAAATTATTAAAACATGGATATCTGATGGATATGTGTATGCAAGATAAGTATATATGCTGAGATATAGTCTTTTATGGTATATACACGATTAATTATATATAGAATCTGATATATATACTATCAATTATATATATAATCCATAGTATTCCAATTCCTTTATGCAATTTTTTACCCTGCTAGTAAATTCTGAATTTATAATTATTCCATAATAGTAAACAAGCACATGCCTCATTCCTGTGATGTCTAGATCCTGACAGACGCAATTTATTTAAGTCTTTATACACACTGAAGTGATGGTTCAGCAGTATCATTGATACTGACATCATCTAAGCAGAAAATAGTCACAGAAAATTAACTAAACTTATTTATACTTGAATATGGAATACCTTCTTTTTTGTAGGGAATCAATTTTAAGTTCACAGAAATAGGTACTGTAAGCATATCAAAATTAACTCCTGTGGCATTACATTTGTAGTAAGTGCAGTTTTCCAAAGCACTTTAAATACTTGAACATATTTTTCTGTAAGCTCAAAAATACTTTTTTTACTATTGTTTTGGAACAGAGTTTCAAGAATCTGATTAAAATGCTTAATGTAATGACCATACCTTTAATAATCTTAATAAGTACAGAGCACGTACTACTTACATTTTTGAAATTGTTCCATAACCATTTTTCCCTTTGTGTGTATCTTTAAGAAATAAGCAATTCTCTAAAACTTCCCTCTGAGGAAATGTATAGCCTCTTGGCCCATTAACTCTTCATCCTTGCAGATGTTAATACCTGGTTCTCTGCCTCATGCTCCAATAACTCTCCTGTCACATTCTTTGGAGCTTTCAATATCCATGTAAACCATTCTTTCAATAAACCCATCTTGTAATTACTGGATCTCCTCTTTTCCAACTGTGTCATCCTCCAACATGTCTTAGCCACTCACTTCCAAGGTCCTCCCCTGGACCTACACTTAATTGTTAACTACAACCACTCCATGGTTTTGCCATTCATTTCCTGTAGCTCTCTGAATTAACTGTCACAAAAATATATTTTGCCTGCACCTTCTTCACTCATGCTCACTTCCATTCCACTTAGCTTAGCCCCAAGCCCTATCATCATTACACCTCTCCAATCACCCTTGATTTCATGGCTCCTCTCTCCTTGCCAGAGAAATACCAAAGCTGATTAAGTGAAACTTTCATGCTTTGCATCTCCCCAGGGAGCAGAATGTGGCTTCGGAACCCCACACCTATGCTGATTGGTCTCACTTTAAATCCGTGGCTGCTAACCTTCAGTGGTACCCTGGTGTTGCAATCCTACTTTGGCTCTAGCTCTGTCTCCCTCTCTCCTCCCAGAACTTCAATCTATTGTCTTCTCCTTCCCTGATTATATTTCCCAATTCTTTGAAGTACCAACTTACCTCTCTGTTCCCTCTTATAGTAGCAATCATCATTGCTTTCACTTTCTTTTACCTCATTCTTTTTTAGCCTATTCCAAAAAGGCTTCCATCCTCGCCAGAAGAGTTCTTATCTAGTCACCAGCAATCTTCATGTTGCTAAGTCTGGTGGGGAATTATCAGTCCTCATCTTCACTCTTCAGCAGCATTTGACATGGATCATTTCTTCTTTCTTAAAACATTTTCTTGCTGTTTTCTCAGTGTTTCTCTCTCTTGGTTCTCCTCTTGCTAAACCTGCTGCTTCTTCTCAATAAGTGTCTCCTCACTTTGCTCACCTCTAAACAGTGGAGAAGCCCAGGTTTCAATCCCCAGACCTTTGTTCTCTTCTTTCTACACTCAGTCTCTGGGAGATCACATCCAGGTTCTATGATCCATCTATGTTCTTATGACTTACAACCTTATATCTCTTGCTATGTCTTCTACTAAGTTTTAGGTCCTACACACAACTGCTTGTTCACAGCCATCACAGCATCTGCAACTCTGTTTCCAAGACCAAGTTTTCTACCATTAGAAAACCAGTCTTCTCCATCTGAGTCAATGTCAGCTCCATTCATCTATTTACTCACAACAAAAACCTGGGCTTCATCTTTAACTCTTCTTCTCACCCCTGAAATTCAAAATCCAACTTATCACCGAAGACTGTACTCTCAGTATCTATTTGGAATCCATTCATTTCTCTTCATCTCCACCATTTCCATTTCCAAACCATTAGTTGCATGGATTGTGGTCATAACATTTTAATTGGTCTTCTCCCCTGTCCTCCACAGTCTAATTTCAGCACAGCAGTAAGAGTATAATTTTAAAATAAAATGATATCATCTCATTCCATGTAAAAACCAAAGGTTTTACAGATGGAATTTTTATTTATAATTTTTGTTTTGTTTTCAGATGGTGATAGAAGTATTCAGATGTTTGATAGAAGTATTTCTACATTGTGAAAAACTTTGTAATACTTCTTATTAGTCCATACAATGATTACTGTCTTTAATTTTAATCACTATGCAGAGTTAGGATTAGCCAGGTAGGTACTGAGAATAGAGAGGATTTAGGCTGTATTTGGAATATTATTATGGTACTTTATTTTATAATCTTTTATAGTATGGTAAAGAAAGAGAACTGTTTCATGTAATAGTTAGTTGAAATATTATTATTAAAAATTTGTATATCAAAACTCACTCATTTCTTCTAAGAATCCCCAGAACCTGGCCAGGCAAGGTGGCTCACGCCTGTAATCTTAGCACTCTGGGAGGCTGATGCAGGAGGATCACTTGAGCCCAGGAGTTCAAGACCAGCCTGGGCAAGACCTCATCTCTATAAAAATAAATTAACTGGGCATGGTGGCACATACCTGTAGTCTGAGCTACTCAGGAGGCTGAACCAGAAGGAATCCCTGAGCCCAGAAGTGAGGCGCAATCATGGCATTGCACTCCAGTCTGGACAACAGAGTGAGACCCCAACTCAAAAAACAAAACAAAACAAAAAAACAGAACTCAGAGACAAAATATTCCATATCCCATAAACATCTTTAACACCTTTAGATATTCCATGATCTAAACAGCCAGCTCCAGCTCTAACCAAGTGTTCATTTCTTTGCTCTCCACCCCACTGTCAAAACCATTTGGAATTTAACACATTGCCTAATTTCTTATATTTATAACTGTTGATTCAAGTGTTTCTGTTGACCCCTTTGTCCACAAAGAAGGATATAACTGGCAAATGAAAACTAATCCCTTTAGCATTAAGTCCTTATTTGAATTGCCTGTCTGCATTGGTGATTGAGGGGATGTTTCCCTATTGATTTGGTTATTTCTACTTGATTTTGTTGTGGCCCTTAGAGGTTTAACATGGTATTTCTATCCGAATCTCATATTGCTTATTTCATTTCTTCAACCTTTAAGCAAAACTTTAAAGTTCCAAAATTTCAATGTTAACTGACTACAAATGTCAATGTAAAAAGTCCTTTCATTATATATCTTATAAGGATATATTGTATAGCTGTAAGTCATTTGCATGACTTTAAGATTTGGGAGTTAAAAAATTAGTAATTCAGAAATGGTAATTTTTTTTTTTAATTCCTTTGCCTATAAACCACGATTCTTTGTCAGCCTGAGAAGGGGTTAAACATGTGACAGTATGCCCAGGGGAGTACCTACTTCACTTTTAAGCTGATAAAATGTACTTTAGACAAATAAAAGCACATAAATATATAGAAAACTCATCTGTAAATACTTATTGGTCCTAATTATGCTTTATGGAGTTGCTTTAGCCTTACTCATTTGTGATTCTACTATTAAAAATTTAAGCCCTAGATGAGTGTCCTTTTGTGTTATGTGTGTGTGGTTGTGTGTGTGTGTGTGTGTGTGTGTGTGTGTGTGTGTGTGTATTGGATGTCAAAAACATTTGTCATTGCATGCCATCATTATAAAGCTCCTGAACATGACTTCTCTGACCATGGATCCCAGAGACTGTAATTGAAGTTTCAAATCAGCTTGCAATCAAAATGTTTAGTAAGTCCTTTTCACTACACAGAGTTCTCTTTCATTTTCCACCTGAGGACATTGAACTTTTTCTAATATGTCCTGCACACCTAGTTCCATCAAGATAAATTTCCGTACTCTTCTTAATATCATAAGACGAATAATTCTAAAAGATAATGGCTCCAAAGACATAGCACTCTAACCTAAAACCCTTGTGATTTTTGCAGTTCACAGAATGTCTGCCTCCCCCATTAGTCTATCATGGTTTAAGAGATCTGGATATGGGTCTGCTGTGTTTCCACTATATATTCAGTGTCTAATATGAAAGCTTATGATAGACTTTTAGTGAGCAAGTAGTGAATAAGTGAAAGTTTTTATTGAATGACTGAATAGATAGGTGAATCATTTTTATTGTACTCCTCTAAATATAAGTGAGTTGTATACAAATCATCACAAATAGATATATTGTCAGATGATTTGTGATAAGTGACCATCTTTGTCCATTTGTATATCTATAATGAAATACTATACATGGCCTAACTTATAAACAGCAAATATTTATTTCTTACAGTTCTGGAGACTGAGAAATTCAAAATCAAAGTGCCAGCAGGATTGGTGTCTGGCGAGGGTTACCCTATTTTTCCAAGATGGCGTCTTGTTGCTGCATCCTTCAGAGGAGGATGCTGTGTCCTTGTGTGGTGGAGGGGGCAAAAGAGCAAATGAGTTCCTTTATCCTTGAGCTTTTTTATGAGTGTGAATCCCATTCATGAGGGTGGGGCTGTTATGACTTAATTACCTCCCACAAGTTACACCCCTTAATGCCACTGCATTGAGGATTCAGTTTCAACATGACTGTTGGAGGAGACACCATTATTTAAACAACAGCACTGCAGAAATCAATCTTAACTGGGAGCATCTGGAATGGCTTTATGGAATATGGGTTATTTCAAAGATAGAGATAAGAGAATATGAATAGCATGAATTCTATCAGAGCAAACAGAGGCAAAGGTGCCTGAATAAGGAGATATGCTTGACAAAGCTGAACAAGATAGAAATGGGCTAAAATGTAGGAATTAAACCATGAAGCCCACGTCATGGAGAGTTCGAATGCTAAGTCAGAGACTGCACATTTTACTGGGTAGGTAACCAATAGGGAAAATGGCAGGAAGTAGATGAAGTACATAATATTCACATTGAAAACTGCTAAAATTGAATGACATTTACAATCAAGCACATGAAAAGAAGTACTAATAGGAAACAGATATTGTTCTGGGATGCTTTTACTATTTACAAATGCAGGTACATGCATGCTCTGCCTGTTACTCATTTTCCTGGAGGGCTTCAGGCAATCAGTTTGTTTGTCTTTTCTAGGCTTCAGGAAGAAGACAAGGTTACAGCTGCATTAAAGGGTAGAAATAGCCCAATTGTTTTATTCAAGATGGCTTTCGCTTTTTATATGCAAACTTAAATATATCATTCTTAGAAGAGAATGCTGAAACCTAGGCCAGAGGGCAGGAGAAGTCTGTCATATTTTTTAAAATTTCAGGTTTCAGTTAAATACAAAATAGTAAAGTTCTCTTTCCAACATGAATATTTCAATTGCAAAGACTAGTACAAATAAGTCAAAGTAAATGCTGATTTAATTGGGTCATATTAAACAAAATAGTCAACAGTAACAGTATAACTTTACTTGTCATTCGACAAATGGTGAACTGGAGAAACTGAGGCAACCACAAACAGTTTGGCCCAAGTTTCCCTTGCATGAAGATTTCTCAGAATATTCTAGCCTACACTGTGTCCTTAGGAACTCACTCAAGGCTTGAGCCTTATCACCTACTCAGTAAATATTTGCCAAATGAGTTTATTCTTACTAACTTTGCAGCTTTTTTACAGCCAATAATACAACCGCTTTGTATTGCTACTTGATATCTTTATTTTTCATCTAGAAAGCATAAGACGAAGATTCTATTTTATACTTGTCTTTAATCTTAAACTTCTCATGTAATGATTAAAATTGGCAATACAATTAGCATTGTATAAATTGTGTTTAATTGGATTGTGATCTTCTACTTCAGAATAAGGGATTCGATTTATAGCAGATCTTTCTTCTCAGGCTTAATTGTCTTCCATGATTCAGTTTGTTCTACATAAGCTAGCACTTTCTTTGATATGGGATTCTAGAGTTCATTTACAAGTTGAGTTTTCTGCCTTTTGGACCGTCATTATTCACTTAAAACAGATTGATGCTTCAGAAAGATAAAGGGATAAGAGGAAGAACCCCCTTTTGCTTGATTTCCCACTTGTGTGATATCAGGTCTTCTAAGGTTGTGTTGTATTAAGTTAGAGGTAAAATTGAGGAATAGATCCTTGGAGTCAGAAACCTGAATCTATTTATTCTTGTATTCCTGACCTATTTTATCTCTAATTCACTATGAGCCTATTAAAATTATTTTTTAGATAAGCTTTTTTTTCTTTTTTCTTTCTTTTTTTTTTCTTTTAATTGAGTAGGGGTCTCTCTCAGTTGCCTGGGCTATTGTGCAGTGACATGATTACAGCTCACTGTAGTCTCGGCCTCCTGGGCTCAGGCAATCCTTCTGTCTCAGTCTCCCAAAGACCTGAGATTGCAGGAGTACACCACCATACCCAGCAAATTTAAAATTTTTTTTTGTAGAAATGAAGCCTTGCCATGTTGCCCAGGCTGTTCTCAAACTCCTAGCCTCAAGCAGTCCTTCTACCTCAGCTTGGGATTAACAAGTATGTGCCACTGGGCCCAGCCTTTAATACGCATTTTGACAAATCCCTTTTATATTTCAAGAGAAAAGGGTCCTACCTTCAATAAGGCTAGAGTCTGGGAAGAAAGAGATTCAACCATGGCAGAGTTAATTTGATTATAAAATATCAGCTTTTAGTTAACAGAATTTCTTTGTAATTCGATTTTATAATTATTTCAGGATTAACTCATCTATTCAGTGGAGATGAATAGAATATAGATGCTTGTGCCCTAAGGGATTACTCAAAGGTATTCTTATAGATACATGTATATGTCCACGTAGTTCAATATATAATAACTAAGATACGTCCTTTTGTCAGTACAAGATAATATTCCATTAGGGAGATATTTTCATGAAAAAAATAAAGAGGAAAGCTCATTCCCTCAGCAAGCATTTACCAGTAATCTACCAAGTGCTGGGCACTGGGCACCAGTGTTCTACACATGATGTGACCATGCCCCAGAGTAGCACCCAGTCTAGTGGAGGAATTGAACAGGTAAAGTAATAATTACTGTACCTTGTAGTGAGTCTAACTAGGGCATGGGGGAGGGAGTATCTGCAGGGAAGCATTTCCAGATTCTCAGGGGACATGGAGTAGACAAGGTATATGGGATGAAGGAAATAGCTTTGGCAACAGCAGATTAGGGGAAATACAGGCCATTTCCTATGATTGGCTTGTGGAATCCCTGATTAGGTCGGTTTGAGCGATACTAATGTTGACCATTTCTTACTTCTATTTTATTTAATAAACATTTCTTATTACACAACTAGTCACAAGTCATGTAAGAATTTTATGTAAAGATATTTAATGATCCTTCCTATGACAGTAGAGCTGGTGTCTCTCTATCTCTTTTGGGACCCTCCCCTTTCTACCTTCTGAGGAACTTGACACTGTAAACTTTTCTCTGTGTATTGCACTGCTTGCTTCTAACCAAATTACTGCCATCAACCTTTAGACATGCCTGAGTCTGTCCCATATTAATCTTGATTTCACACATATGCCTCTACAATCTCTGCTTCCCTCCACAATAACAACTCCTACAAGCGTTGTTTTTAGTTCCACACAACCACTTAATCCTGGACCACTCCAGTTTGGCTTTTGCCTCCATCACTCAATAAAGACAGCCCTCCACAAAGGTCACTAATGACCGTTGTGTTCCTTAATAAAGTGCACTTCTCTGTTCTTTTCTTACTTTTCCTCTTGGCACTATAAATCAGTTTTCCTTTCTTGAAACAACTTATTACATTGGTTTCCATGACATCACACTCTTATTTTTCTCTTCTCTCTTCGAATTTTGCCTGCTTGTGCTAATTTCCTTTCATAAGATTATTCTTTTTTACCTACTCAATATGAGGGAATCCTGAAGACTCAGTACTAAGCTCTTTTCTCTTTTACTTTTACTCTTTCCATTAGATAATATCATTTCTGGGTACTCTAAAAACTCACAAGTTTAAATTGCCAGCCAAGGCTTATATTTGAATATATCTGAGTTTGTTGAATACGCATCTCAAGTGCATTCCCCGTTCTTATATCCTGAAATCTGACCCGCCCCCACTTGTCTATGTAAAAAAAATACACAAAATACCTCTATTATGCTTTAGGTCAAGAGACCACGGAAAACACTTTTAATTTTTAAGACACTTTAGAGCAGTTTCTTAACCTCAGAACTATTGACATTTTGGGCTAAGTAATTTCTTGTTCTGGAGGTCTCTCCCATACATCATGGGATGTTTTATCAGCATTCCTAGTGTATTCCTAGAAGCACCTGTAAAACTTATAAGCACTCCCACATTGTAACAGATTCCCTGTATTAATTGTTTTAGCTTCTTTAAAACTGTTTTAAACTAAAAATGACTCCCTCTATGACTTTTTAGTGCTCAGAGATTGTAATTTTCCCATAACTAGGGGCCTACGCCCCACTACTAGGACCCTACACCCTTGGTTTCCCCACATATTGGAAACTCCCTAACTGCAAGTTCTGTATTTATTTGTATACGTTTGCACATTTTGCTGTTTGGTTTTAATGGTCTTTAATGTTCATACTGTTCATGCTGTATGCCATGTAACTTACTGTACCTCATGTTTGCACCCTCTGCTACGTAGCCTATTCAGCATTATTCAGCAGTTTTTCCTATAAAAACTTTGTCCCCACTTCATTCAGGGCCTAGAGTTTTAGGAGGCATGAGCCCTGTCTCGGTCACCAGCATCCAATAAAGGACTCATACCCATAATCTGATTCGGTTGGTAACATATTTCTCGCTCTCCAGACACAACACTACTAGATGACAATAGCACTCCCTCCAGTTGTGACAACCAAATTATGGCCAGACATTGCCAAATATCTCCTGGGAGAGATGGGCGAGGATGGATCAGTCCTGAATGGGAATCCCAGATTTAGAGAGAAGACAAGAGACAAAGTTGTGTTTTCCAAAAAAAAAAAGAAGTCATACTAAAGCTTTCTAGTAAGTGAATTATTGGTTCAGGTCTATGCTTGAAGTGAATAATAGTAAGTATTATTTGTGAGCCATTCCAATTCCCACATTAGTTATTAATTTCATCTGTTATCTGAAATATGCTTCATAAAATTTGCTGACCAAAGATTTGCCCAGTGAGAACCAAGAAACCACACTTAGACTTTGCTGATAGTCTCAGCCTTGTTCCACACCATTTTTCTCCTCCCAACTCCTTAATCTCTAAACCACAGTCACGGTGTGTTTTAAGGTTACATGCTTCTGTCACCCGGCGTCACCCAATGTTCTTCCCTGAAATGCCCCACCTGTTTCAGTTAGTCTTGTTTCATCCTTCAGAATCCAACTTGAGACATCAGCTCCCCAAGAAGGCCTTCCCTGAAGCCCCAAAGCCCTTTTGTTTTTTATATTCTCTTAGAACTATGCTCCTTTCCTTCTGCACTTATCTCAGTTTATTATGAAATATGCATTTATATAATTATTTGAGTGATATCTGTTGCACCCAACAAATTTTAAACAAATGTAAAGTATAAACTCTAACGCAAATTGTTTCTTGCAATGATATTGGTTTTATTTATTTGTTTATTTGTTTGTTTGTTTGTTTGTTTGTTCTGAGTTGAAATCTCACTCTTGTCATCAGGTTGGAATACAGTGGCACCCTCACGGCCAATGCAGCCTTGACCTGCTGGGCTCAGGTGATCCTTCCAAGTAGCTGGAATTACAGATGCATGCTACCACTCCCTGCTGGTTTTTGTGACTTATTGTAGAGACTTGGTCTCACCAAATTGCTCAGGCTAGTCTCGAACTCCCAGGCTCAGGCAATCCTCTTGCCTTGGCCTCCCAAAGTGCTGGGATTACAGGCTGAGCCACCGCGCCTGACCAATGATTTAATTTAAAATAGGATAGATAATCAGGTGCATGAGCTGCCACTTGCTCACCAGCAGCACAGAAGATTTGAAATCAGCATCACATTAAAAAATGTCCTTGATAGACTGACCTGTCATAATGTGCTGAATCTTTCTCCTTTTTAATGACACTTTCTCTATATCATAATTTTTACATCTTCCACAATTATTCTTCAAAATACTGTTTCTCCAAGTTGTTAAGTTCCCTTGGTGAATACTTTGCATTCACTTTAAGACAAATTCACATAAGAGGTAAATATATTATTGGTTATTTTTCTCTACCCTGCAAAATGACATGGATTTTAAAAGGAAAATTCCACCTGAAACTGATTGGAATTGTGATATAGCTTTAGACAATATATAGTAGTTTATCTGGTTGTAGAGTGTTTACTTTGCTTTTGAATATTCAGTAGAAAGGGGTATAATCTTCAGGGAATCCTGGGAAAAGTTTTTTGCTGAAAAGAGTGAGCACTCATATTTGCTTTGTGAGTCAATAAGAAAGAGACTTTTAATGCAAAAGTGTTGGGGACTGATTTTGACACTTGTTCTTGGAGGACAAATTATGAGTTTTTACAGGAATGTAATTTTATCTATAAAATTTTTAACCTATTTTAAGATTTTCATATCAATTGAAATCTATTGTGAAGCAACTTTCTCCTCCATGTCCTACAAACTACAATAAAATGGTGCGCCTCTGGGTGTTTTCAAACAGCCTGTGGGTAGACAGAACTATGTTAATATCTGGAACTCTGTGAATGTCTAATAGTTGAAATGTCAAACCAAAAAGCAACTTATTTTCTTTGATATGTCTTCTTATTTTATGACCTAGGTAGAAACAATGGCAAAATTTTGACATGTTCAAACATCTCAGAACTATGAAATGAGCAGCTATTAAAATAGCAATGCTTTGTTGTTCTTTTAAATAACACATGAACTTTAAAGTATTGGGAAACATTTTATACTCTGTGTAAATACTTTATTAGTCTACTAAAATAAAGCAAGCCTAATAGGAAAAAAATGAAGGAGTGATACTGAGACATACTGAAAGTCACAAAGCCTGCAAGGTTAGAATTGCATACAGATGTGAAGAAATATGTTCTTGGAGACTATTTAACTGGACTTCATATTCAAGTGTATGCACTCTCTCTATTTGTCAAGAGTTGTAGTATTATATGCCACAATTGCTAAGATTAATACCTTAATGAAATACTTTTCACTTCCAACAAATAATTATGTTGGCTTTACATGTCAATTTACAGTAGAATCCTTTGTGTGGCCACTAGAAAACTTTATTTTCCCCACAATTGTAGTGTGGAGTACTTTTTAAAAAGTTTCCTTAAGGTTATTTCAAAATCACATTGCAATATTGTCTACTAAGATATTTAAATATTACCTACCAACATATTTAAATATATCATCTTAATGTTTGAACTCATTCTTCTAATTTTCATATTGAGAGACAAAATTGCCCAGCACTTTTCCAAAGGAAAAAAAAAGACATCAACAATAGTAATGTATTTCTATGTAAAGGCTCATAATAACTTCAATCAACATATGATTGCATATGTACTTTTAACAAAACTCAATGAAAGATAGGCTTCCTCTGCATATAATTGATTTGTCTATATTAATGAGAAGATGCTAACAACCAGGTAGAAAAACTTGTTTTGATGATTTAAAGGAGTATACCATAAGGAAATTTATATATTTTTTTAAAAAGTATTTTGTTGCTTCAGGTGCACATGGAAGCATCTGGTACTCTGGGAAGTCACAGTGCTCCAAATAAATTAGCCATTGTCTGCCATGCTGTATAGACAAAACTGCAGGGTTCTGGGCAGCTGCTCAGAGTCCTAATCTCTTTTTGGACCATGGCAATGATCTTAAAACACTGACTTTTCTTTTGACTTTCATGCCACACATTATCTTCTGTCTTGCTTGTGGTCTGAGTATTTGTGGAGGGTTGAGTGGAGGAACACTAAATTCTTGCAAATTTCTTCGATAGCTTCATATTCTTAGTCTGTGGCAACAGGAGAGTGAAAAATGGAGATAATTGTATTGATCCATCCAACATAGAGTTCCAAAGACAGCATTTTGTACAAATCCCATTCTGGGTAACACAGGAAATGCCAAGATTTTGAAATGTACATTTCTTGGGGACCTCCTCCCCAGCAGGAAAAGAATCTCCACTAAGATTCACCTTAGTCCAATGATTCTGGAACTTGATCAAACATCAGAATCACCAGGAGGGCTTGATAAAACTGATTGCTGGTCTTCACCCTTAGAGTATCCGATTTGGTAGAATTTGCATATCTTTTATCTAACTAGGTCATGCCCATCACACTTTGAGAACCATTCCCTTAGACATTAGGATATTAGAACATGTGACCATGGACTGAAGCAAGAAGCAGAAATATTTCATTCCTTCAAATGCAAGGATATTTGTGACCTAGCAAGGCTGCTATTGGAGACCTGGCCATTTTTGCTAGTTGTGTAATATACTTTATTCTGTCAATTTTTCTAATATCTAATGTTTACAGACTGCAAGTCTAGAGATAAGAGAAGTGTAACAGTTCAACATGTTGGGTGTGGTGCTGAATTCCTTCTTAGGTTATCAAATCCCAGTCCTGCCATTTATTAACTGTGTCATTTTTGAGTCAATTATTTTCATTATTGGAGCCATAATTTCCTCATTTGTAGGATGGAAGTAGTAGTACCCACCCCTAGTATTGTTATTAGGATTCTTGAAATAACATATACAATATATTAGAAATAGTGCCTGGCAAATTGCACATACTTAATTAATCTTACCACTCTTTTTTCCTCTTCCTTATCTTTTATTATTACATTATTTTGTTTTCTTTTTTTTTATAATTAGCACACACAGAGATTTTATTTGATTTTTTGTTTTATATATTTTATTTTAAAGATGTAAGGTACAATTCAGGATTAGGTATATAAGTAGACATTGTACAGGTACAGTTTTGGGCCTTCCTGTGGTCCCCACTTTGCTTGGTTTGAGATCAGTTACCTTTATTGATGTTGTCTTCCCCCATCCCACCCAGGAAGTATCCCGCTACCATCAATCCTTTCTTATGGCAAATGTTCAGGGTCCACTTATGAATGAGAACATGTGGCACTCTGTTCTTTGTTTTCATGATAAATCACTGAGAATGATAGACTCCACATCCAACCAAGTTGCTGCAAAGTCTGTAATTTTGTCCTTCTTTATGGCTGCGTAATATTCCATTGTGTATATGTACCACATTTTTAAAATCCAGTCCAGTTTCAATGGGCAGTATGGTTGGGTCCATGTTTTTGCTATTGTGAATAGTACTGCAGTAAATATGCATGTGCAGGTATCATCTTATAGGATGCTTTGATTTCCTCTGGGTATATTCCCAGTAGGAGGTTTACTGGGTCATATGGAAGGTTAATTTCTAGTTCTTTTAGAAATCACCACACTGTTTTCCATAGCGGGATAGTTTGCATTCCCACCAGCAGTGTAGAATCATTCCCTTTTCTCCACATCTTCACTAGCATCTGTTGTTGTTTGTTTTATTAATGATGGCCATTCTTACTGGGGTTAAGTGGTATTTCAATGTGGTCTTTGTTTGCATTTATCTGATGATTAGTGAAGCTGAGCACTTTTTCACATGTCTGTTGGTTGCTCATAAAGCAAAAAAAAAAAAAAAACTCATCAAGAGAGTAGGGAGACAGCCCACAGAATGGGAAATAATATTTGCCAACTATATATCTGACAAAGGCCTAACATCGAGGATCTACAAGGAACTCAAACACGCCGAAAGGAAAAAAACAAACAGACCATCAAAAGTGGGCAAAAGACATGAATAGATATTTCTCACACAGATATTTTAAAGGCTCACATATTGCCATTCAAATATGCCAATTTATTAATTATAATTAAAACACAGGCCGGGTTTAGTGGCTCAACCTGTAATCCCAGCACTTTGTGAAGTCGAGGCTAGTGGATTGCCTGAGTCCTCGAGTTTGAGACCAACCCAGGAACTTGGCGAGACCTGACTCTACAATAAATCAAAAAAAATTAGCTGGGCATGGTAGCACATGCCTGTAGTTCCAGATACTTGGAAGGTTGAGGCAGAAGGATCGCCAGACACCAGCAGGTCGACACTTGGGTGGCCATGAACATGCCACTGCACTCCAGCCTTGGCAATGGAGTGAGACTCCAACTCAAAAACAAAAGCAACAACAACAAAAAACATATATAAGCAATAAAAGAACCATAGTAGGCATGGTACTGTCTGTAGTATTATCTTACAAAGGAGCCCACCTGGGCAGCAGAAATAAGATTACAAGCTACTAACAGAATTGAAAGTTTTTATTTCATTGTTTAATCAAGCCGCTAGGTAATTTAGTTTTTATTAAAAGAATATCACCTAATCAGTGGTAGTGTAAATTAGTACAACCTCTGTTGAAAACAGTGTGATGATTTTTAAAAGATCTAGAAATTTACCTACCATATGATCCAGCAATCCCTCTTCTGGGAACATAGTTGAAGGAACTCAAATCATTCTACAAAGAAAAGATACCTGCACATGCATGTATATTGCAGCACCATTTACAATAGCAAAAACATGGAACCAACCATGCTGTCCATCAAAAGTAGATTGAATTTTTAAAAATGTGACACATATACACAATGGAATATTACAAAACCATAAAAAAAGACAACATTACAGACTTTGCAGCAACTTGGATATATTTAGAGTCTATCATTCTCAGTTATCTATCACTGAAACAAATATCAGAGTACCACATGTTCTTATTCATAAGTGGATCCTGAACATTTATCATAATACTACAAGAATTACAAGTAGTGGGATGCTGCCAGGGAAGGAGGGGCATATAACACCATAAGGGTACCTGATCCCAAAACAGGTAAAGTGAGGATCAGTGGGAGGCCCAAACTTCACCTGCATGGTGACCACTTATGTACCTACTTCTGAATTGTAGCACACATATCTAAAATAAAAATATATATAAAACATATTTATTTTAGAAAATTTTAATTTAAATTTAAAAATTTTAATTTTGTGATTTTTAGAGTCATTAAAAACACAGTTAATTATATGTGATTTAAGAAAATTAACCTATTTCCAAAGGAAAAAAAGCACACTAAAAAAATATGAAAATAAAAAGCAGACAGGGCATGACAAATACAAAAAAAAAAAATCAAAATTTACACTGTTAAAGCCAGTGTTGACCTGGACAAAGTTAAATAGGCAAGGGATACTTTATTCAAAACTACTGCAATAGAAGAGAAAGGTCATAACTCAATTTAAGCTCAAGTCCACTAAAACAAAGAGATGAGTTTTTAAGAGCTGAGGCGGTAGAATCTGCGCAGGCTATCTGTGTTTGCTAATTCACTTTATCCACAGAAAAAGTAAATTTTCCCTATCATCATGACAGAAGGAAGTTTTGCAACTTAGAGCAAGGCTCCCTGAAGTTAAGATCCCACCCTCCCACATAGACTGGGAGATAGGGGTGCTATCTTCTTTAATGAGTTCTATTCAAAAGGATGGCTTCTAGACTCTTAAGAAAAAAATTCCTGGGTTTTAAAACTGTCAAGAAGTTTTTAAAGGATTTACGTCTCAAGGGGCAAAGAAAGAATTTACAATTATTAGTTTTCTAAGGTAAATGCTCTAAGAAAAGGTGCCGGGGCCTAGAGTCCTGAAGAAGCCCATCTAAAGTTTCATACCTTTGAGGGAAACACTCAGACCCTTGTGGTCTATACTGTGTTTTTGCCTAGTTTTAATCACAGCAATGATATATGGCCTGGCTACACTTGGAAAGAAACTAAGAACAAAGGGATTGTTGTTGTGCCATGAACATCTAATTCCTACATTTATAATAATGAGGTGGAATGAAATAAAGTGGGAATATAGGAGAGTACATCAGCCGATTACAACACTGCCCTGAGCAAAGTGGAACATAGACAGAACAAAGAGAAATGTGCTTTTGATCTTGTGTACATCTCTGAATTTAAGCCCACCTTCTTGAAAATTCTTGGATACCTCACATAGAGGTTGCTACTCCCAATCATATGACAGGTGTCATTGTCAGTACTCAACGTCCATAGCTAGTGTTAATGGCACTTTGTGGCTGTGCCTTCTCACCAATGGCTGCTTGGGATGGCTCCTGGTCTGGGATACTCATCCTGGTGGCTTTATAGACTGATCTGCGATAGCAGTGGTGCTTGTACTTTAAATGTGCCACGTGTTACTTTCCATAACCCAAGAAGTTGGAAATGGCTCCAGCTGTGGGTAGAAAGGCACAGGCAACTTATTATCCAACTCTAAGCTGCTCAATTTAAAGTCATTTATCTTAAAATCTACTATGTCAAAAGCAATATGACCACGTAAGTGGTTTCATAATCATATTTAAGGTTGAATTTGAATCACGTCATCTAAAGAAGTCTTTAGTATCCCATGTCAGTTTGTAGATGAGTAAACTAAGAGAACAAAAAATTATTTTGTAAATGAAATGAGAAGACCAGTAAAATGATACAGTTCTAAAAATATGTTCCTGGAACTACAAATGGCTACTCTTAAAAAGACAAAGATTTCAGAGAGACGTTAAACAAAGACACAGAAAGCCTGAATTCTAATTCTAACTCTTCTCCTTACTATGTAGCCCCAGAGAAATTTACCAACTCCATCAACGTTAATTTCTCATCTAACAAAAACTGGGTTGGGCTGAAGTCCTTTTAAAGTTCTCACATTCTGATTCTTATTTGGGGTGGATTTTTTTTTTTTTTTGAGTTGGAGTCTCACTCTGTCACCCAGAGTGGAGTGCGGTGGCACACTCCCAGCCACCGCAGCTTCCACTTACTGGGCTCCTGCGATCCTTCCGCCTCAGCCTTCCAAGTAGCCGGTACTACAGACACGCGCTACCATACCCGGCTAATTTTTTATTTATTGTAGAGACGAGGTCTTGCCAAGTTGCCCAGGCGGGTCTTGAACCCACGGGCTCAGCCAATCCACTTGCCTCGGCCTCCCAAAGTGCTGAGATTACAGACTGAGCCACCGAGCCTGGCCATGGGGTGGAATTTTTAACAAGCTAGACTTGGTATTTAAATTAGAAAATGTGAAAGTATAAATTCATGACTCCTGAGATGTTTGTTATTCATCTACAGAGGGTGAGCCCTATTTCTGGCACCACTTGTTTCAATATTTTTAAATTTCAATGCACATTTTGAAGCTTGTAGCAAACAAATCTGTTTGTGCAGCATAAATTCTAGTCAAATATTACTACAGATTTTTGGTGTTATACCACTTTGTGTAATAGAATGAAATTAAGAGAAATAGCAACACATTTCAACATAAGAAATTGACATTTTATACAGCTTAAAACAAATAGCTGTTAGGATCAAGTGAAAGAATTTAGTTTGTAAACTGTTCCATTTGATAAAGTTGCTTTGCTTATAAACTTTGCTGCAGCAACTATATTTTTACTTCATGGTAAAAAATATATTTCTCTATAGAGAATTTATTGGTCCAGATATTAAATATATTCAAAATTCATAATGTAGTATATTGACAGAAATATTTTCCTAGGCAAAAGATGCATCAACATTTTAAAACCAATTAAAGAAAATCCATAGGATGAGTTTTGGAAATAGAATTTGTTTTCTGAGAACAGAAATTCTTGTTAAAAAAAACCCTTTGGCAATTATGAACATCCTGTTTGCCCTAATCATAGTAAACTAGAGCAGAAGAATTAGAAATCATGACTTTTGCTACCTCTACAAATGCTATGTTTATATTTTTTCAGTGACTTTACATATTTAATATCATCCTTCATCCCTCAACTCCACTAATGATTCCTTATTAGGAGTGAATAATTTAACCTGGTAGGAGCAGAGTTTGACAGGAACTGGTGCCATTGTTAGACATTCTCTGACTCTATCTCAATGTTTTCACCATTGCAGAATAAAGAGAATTGACTTATGTTTTACAAATTGTGCTCAAATTTTCATGACATTTATTCAAACTAAAAATTGTATTTTTTGAAAAGATAAAATTGACAAGCTTTTAGCTAGAGTGACTAAAAATGACAGAAGTCTGAATTCAGTAAAATCAGAATTAAAAGGGACATACAGCTGATACCACAAGAATACAAAGAATTATGAGATTAACATAAACAATACATGTTAACAATATAGCATATATACCAACAATATAACATATATGCCAACAAATTAAACTACATAGACAAAAGTGAATAAATTCCTAGAAGCATATAGCCTACCAAGACTAAATCTTGAAGACCCAGAAAATCAAAATAGGCCAAAAACAAACAAGGAGATTGAATCAGCCATTGAAAAAAATCTCCCAACAAAGAAAAACCTAAAACAAGATGGCTTTACAGGTAAATTCTAGCAAACATTTAAGAAGAATTATACCAATCCTTCTCAAGCATTTTTTAAAAAATTGAAAAAGAGGAAACACTTTCAGACTCATTTTGCCAGGTCACCATTATACTAATACTAAAGCCAGACAAAGACACTACAAGAAGAAAACTATGGGCTAATATGCCTAATCAACAGATGCAAAAGTTCTCAACAAAATACCAAGATACTGAATTCAACAACACATTAAAAGAATGTTGATGTAGGCTTTATCCCTGGGGTGAGAAGATGGTTCAACATATGCAAATCAATCAGTGTGACATGCCTCATTAATCAAATGAAGGAAAAAAAAAATCATAGGATCATCTAAACAGATGCAGAAAAAGAACCTGACAAAATTCAACATCTTTTCATGATAAAAACCCTCAACAAATTCAGTACAGAAAGAATGTACCTCAACACAATTAAGACCATATATGAAAAGCTTACAAGTAACATCATACTCAGTAGTAAAAAGTCAAAACTTCTAAGATCAGAGACAAGAAAGAATGTCCACTTTTGATACTTTCATTCTACATAGTCCTAGAAGTCACAGCCAGAGCAGTTAGGCAAAAGACACAGAAATAAAAGACATCTAAATCAGAAAAGTTAAATTTTCTCTGTTTACAGATGGCATGATGTTAAATATAGAAAACCCTGAAGACTTCACTCAAAAAGCCAAACATAAGGAAGATCAAAATTAAGAGGAGAGCAAAATGTGCAAACATACACAAATAAATGTAGAACTTGTGGTTGGGAGTTTCCAATGTTTTGGGAAAACAAGGGTGTAGGTCCCCAGTTACGGAAAGGTTACAACCTTTGATTACGGGAAGGTTATATAAGGGGTCATCTCTGGGTTAAAATAGCTAAAATGGAGGATCGGTTACAAAAGGGAAGTATTTATATTTAATTAAACAGTTGTGGGCTGTTAATTTTCAGATGGGCATTTCAGAACTAATAAAAATATACAGGAAAATTGTAGAATACAAAATAAATACACAAAAATTAATAGCATTTCTATACACAAAGAATGAACTATCTGAAAGAGAAATTAAAACAATCCCATCTATAATCACATCAAAAAGAATTAAATAGGAATAACTTTAATAAAGATAGTAAAAGATCTGTATACTGAAATCTGTAAAACAGTGATGAAAATAACTGAAGAAAATACAAATATTGGAAAGATATCATTTGTTCATGGATTCGAAGAATTAATATTATTAAAATGCCCATTCTACCCCAAATATTCTACAAATTCAATACAACCCCTATCAAAATTCCAATGGCATATATTACAGAAAAAGAAAAATAAATGTTTAATTTAATATGGAGCCACAAAAGACTATGAATAATTAGGCAATCCGGAGACAGAAGAACAAAACTGAAGGCATTGTACTTCCTGATTTTAAATTATATTACAAAGCTACAGTAAACAAAACAGTATAGTACTGGCATAAGAGCAAACACATAAGTTGCTGGAAGAAAATAGAGAACTCATAAATATATAAAAGCCTCTCGTTTTGGCTTTTCACTACTGAGTATGATGTTAACCGTAGGCTTTTCATATGTTGTCTTTATTATGTTGAGGTACATTCTTTCTGTACTGTATTTGTTGAGGGTTTTTATCATGAACAGATGTTGAATATATATATATATATATATATGTATGTATGTGTGTGTGTATATATATATATATGCATATATATATATGTCAGCTAATCTTTGACAAGAACTTCAAAAATACATGATGATACATAATGGAGAAAAATAATCTCTTCAACAAGCAATGTTGGGAAAGTTGAATATTCACATACAAAATAATGAAATCAGCTTCTTATATACAATAATCAACTCAAAACATTAAAGACTCAATCTCAAGACCTAAAACTATAAAACTTTGAGAAGAAAAAGAGAAAAAGCTCCTTAACATTGATATTGGCAGTGAATTTTTTGCATATGACACTAAAAGCACAGGCAACAAAAGCAAAAACAAAAAAGTAGAACTACATCAAATTTAAAAGCCTTTGCCCAACAAAGGAAACAATAGCAAAATGAAAAAGCAACCTATGAAACATGAGAAAATATTTGACAATAATACATTAATGTCCAAAATATATAATAAACTTATATAACTCAATAACCAACCAACAAACCAACAAAAAAACAGAAAAAATAAATTGCCCAATTAAAAATTGGGCAAAGGATCTAAACAGATATTTTTCCAAAGAAGACACACGGATGGTCAACAGGTATGTGAAAAGGTGCTCAACATCACTAATATCAGGAAAATAAAAATCAAGGCCACAATGAAATGTCACCTCACACCTTTTTGAACAGCTATTGTCAAAAAGACAAAAAATGACAAGTGTTAGCTAGAATCTGGAGAAGGGGAACCCTTGTACACTGTGAGAATGTTCAAGTAAGAACTCAAAAGAAAACCAAAATTAGTTTTGGGAGGATGTGTTCCATGTAGTACAGGCTTCCCCCACTAGGTAAGTGTTCTAGGAACCCATCAGCATCAATGTACCCATTAGCGTTGTTGTAAGAGGTTACATTTGACTTCAGTGATTTTATTTGTTTGTTTGGTGATTCTTTAAGTGTGTCTGTCCATTTCATGATGGGTGATTAACGAGCACACTTGCCCACACTGCACTGTGTGTTCAGCGGTTTTTGACCCAAAACAGCATGACCCCCATACCCCACTCTCCCTATTCAGTTGATGGTGCCCCAAGTGACTTCGTTTGTTTGTTTGTTTCCCCAATGAAAAAGTTCTCAAAAGGAAATGTTTTGCCCATGTGGAAGAGATGAAACAAAAACGACAGAAGCACTAAATGGCATCAAAATTGACGGGTTCAAAAACTGATTTGAGCAGTTGAAAAAACACCTGTATAGGTGTATTGCATCAAACAAAGAGTGACTAAAGTTTAAACATGTAAGAATAAATATACAATTTTTTTATGAATAAATCCTGGATTTTGAGGGGTCCCCCCTCATAAATTGGTATAGCAACTAAGGGACATAGTATGGAAGTTTCTCAAAAGATTAAAAATAGAATTATCATATGATCTAGCAATCTCACTTCTGGTTATATATTCAAAAGAAATGAAATTATGTCAAAAAAATATCTTCATTCCCATGTTCAGTGCAACGTTATTCACAGTAGCCAAGATATGGAAACAACCTAAGTGTCAGTTGACAGATGGAGGAAGAAAATTTTATTTATATATGTCTCTCTATCTCTATATAGATAGATACATATATAAAATGAAATAATATTCAGCCTTAAGAAATCAGGAAAACTGCCATTTGTGACAATATGGATGAATCTGGACGACATTATGTTAAGTGAAATAAGCTAAACACTGAAAGACAATTACTGCACGATCTCACTTTTATGTGAAGTCTAAAAAGTAAAACTCGTAGAAACAGATAGTAGATGGATGGTTACCAGGGACTGAGTAGTGTGGAAAATGGGGAAATGTTTTCCAAATGGTACAAACTAACCATGAAGAAATGAGTAAGTCCTGGAGATCTAATGGTGCTATAGTTAACAGCATGGTGGCTATAGTTAACAATAATGTATTATATACTTGAAATTTCCTCAAAGGGTGGATGTAGATCTTAAGCATTCTCATCACACACGCACACACACACATAAAGAGTAACTATATGAGGTGAGTGATGTCTTACTTAGCTTTGTTGTAATCATATCACAATGTATACGCATATCAAATCATCACATTGTACACCTTAGCTAGATACAAATTTTATCAATTGCAGCCAAATAAACCTAAAAAATCCTCATATATGGAAAACTTTCCACGTATCAAGAAGAATTTAAAGCTTTGTCCGTTTTGTACATTGACAATTACTCTTCCTGTTGGAAAGTTAGAAGCTAATATTATAACCTGGTTAGGGAAGTTGAGGCATGTTACCTCTTGAAGAGTGTGAGAGCTCAAGGCAGGACTTTACCACACTGAGCTGCTCAGAGCTTTTCCTGAAAGTCCATCTAGCTTAACCCTGGTCTGTTAATCTCATTCGCCAAATGACTTTTGCTTTATTTTTACTTCAGATAATTCCCTTTATTTATTTTCATTCCCAGAGCCTCTTTTCAAATTCAAACTCCTATCTCACATTTTCACACTACAACCTTATTGTTGCACTGCTTTTTCCAGCAGATATATATTCTGAATTAATAATCAATTGTTTACTAGACTGAAATCAAAGGCATTTGAATGTTTTTGAATAATACTCTATTTTATCTCTTATACATTACTGATAATTATTTCTGCTCCAATGCAACATCTGTGTTTCATGGGTCCCTCTCCTCTGACAATGCCAGACAAGAAATTCTTACTCACCAGGTTCCTTCTCCCCACCTTGAACCTGTGGTGTTTTTCTGTTTGCTGTTGGTAGTGGTGATGGTAGAGGTGGTGATGGCGGTAGTGTGTGTGTAAATCTGATGAATCGCTGAAAACACAATTTTTCTAGGTCATAAACACTATAAAACTGGTTAGGTCTGAAGAAACCCAGATCGTGTGATTTTATTAGGGCATACCAAAGGTTTCTGCAATAGATGTTCATACTAATCATTTGACATATGGTTAAATAAATGTGTTTGACATGATCAAATTTAAATTTCAGGCAGTGACATTTTTCTGTCTTTATCTCTAAATTACAGGCTAATTCATTAATTCAGAGGCAAAAGATGAATACGTTGTAGTAATGAAAATTGAGAAAATATTTTGTTGCTAACTTTTCCATAGATTGTTTTTCATGGTTACCTTTGATATTGAGTTGAAAAACAAAATTTCATTCCTCAACTACTCCAGTCACTATTTAGTTGATCTGTCTCCTTGGGCAGTTACATCTGACCCAGAAGTTTTGTTTTCTTGTTTTCTTTTAGCTGGGTAACATTAGGGACATTTCTTACATTCTCTCAAGTTTTAGCATTAATTTGTGATGCTATTTTCTGCTTCTTTTGGATTCTATTCATATTTCAGTACATGACAACATTTTAAGCATTAAATCCTTCTGCAGACTTAGAGAGGTGGGTAAATATGTGTAGAGACATGTTTGTGGTTTCATGTTTTCTTTAATATGCAATTTCAGACTCATCAGCCCTAAAACTTTAAAAAAGAGCATAATCCAAATACAGCATTCAAATAAACACTGCAGTTATTTGTTAGCAAAGCAACTGGCTGTGATTCTATTTCAGGAAGGTTGTCTCCTCCAAGAAGCAGAGATTTGCCAGCCACAATGGTTTGCCATTGATTGCTGATTATTGTTTGCTTTTATTCTTCTTTGGATTTTAGCGTCTTATGCAGAATTCACATTTTCCAATTCCAGTAAAATGGTTTTTGTATGGTCTTGGTTCTGTTCCCATCAGTCACTTGAAAGAACAGACACCCAAAGGCAAGAGCATCAATCACTTTTGTGAAGGTCCCTGGGAAATTATTATTTATATGTCTGTAGTGAATCTGTCCTACCCTTTAAAGAGAAAATTACTAGATTAGGAACATGGTTAGGAAAACATAGCAGTCATTAACCTTATCACTTTCCCAACAAAGAAAACAGTGCAACAACTGGCTGAAGCCAGAAACAATTTGAGAGCACAAAAGACCAACAAGACAGAACCCAAGAGGGGGTGAAACAAGATTCCAGGCTCTTGGCAAGGTTAAGAATAATTTTCTGTAAACAATTATCTCAAAAAATGAAAATCAGTAAAAATATTTAATAAAATGCCCAGATAATTTCAAATCTTACAGTATATTCTTCTGTGGTTTACAAAAGGAGAATTTTGTTTGCTTTAGAAATCTCATGACTTGTTTATTTTTTTAGTCTAATTTAAAAAAATTTACAGGCATCATTCCCCTTAGTCACTGAGAATAAAGTTAAAACCACTAAATTGTATTTGTTAGGTTGTTAAAATTACATTACAGTTTCTCCGAAGAGCTGGCTCTGCATAGATTACTTAACAATAAATGTTGTTGTTTTTTTTAAAATTTTTATCCCAATGAATAAAAGGGAGTTACTGAGTAAGCCAGAGAGAGAGAGCAAGTGCAGGAGTGGAGCACAGGCAAGAAAAGGGATGACTTTGCATTAAAAAGTGAAGGGCAACTAGTGGGACGTTAACCGGATCTGTCCTCTTACCGGGCACAGATGCCCTCCTACTTTATGGATGCTAAAAAAAACTATCACATCACTTAGTGGTGCTTCTCTCCATATTTTATGCTTTGTATTTTGGTTAGTGTTAATTTTTTAAAACGTATTTAAAAAGACAAACAAACAATGAGACGATGGTGCTAGAGACCTCCTTGTGTTTCTGAGAGAACCTCTCCAGGTAGAATTTGCTTGGTTAGGATACATTACCTATTTGGTCTCAGAATTGTGCATGCAGACATTTTCTTTCCATGTTGCATTTTATGTTGGTTAGACTTATCAGGAGAGTCTCCTGCCTCTGTCTTCTTATTGATTGATGTAAGGAAAAAAATATACTTACCAGTGTTGCTTAAAGGATAAAGGTATTAGAACATTGCTCAACACAAAGCACTCAGTAAACGTCAGTTGTCATTCTTAGTCTTATTTGCGTTCTGAGCAGCATATATTAGTTTACTAACTTGTGAAATATACATTTGAGAGGGTCCAGAATTTTTTTCAATTTAAATTAATTTTATTGTTTTTAAAGATGTGGGGTACAATTCAGGGTTAGGTACACAAATGGTCATTGTGTAGGTAAAGCTTGGGCCTCACTTTGGCCCACTTCCCCTGGGAAGCAGAATTAACCAAGTAGAAGTAAGACTCTCAGAGCTCGAAGACCAAAATATGGAACTAACCCAAACTTAAAAACACAGAAAATAAACTTAAAAAGACAGAACAAAGCCTCCAGAGATGTACAATTATACTGAGGCCAAACCTAAGATTTATTGGAATCCCTGAGGCAGATAGAGAAACAGAGACCACTCTAGAACTAACATTCCATGAAATTATCCAAGAAAACTTCCCTCATCTCATCAGAATTATTTTATTCTTCTTTCATAATGTTCATGGTACCAAAATAATAGGAAGCTGAATTATTTTTGAGAAGATTCTTTTATAAGAAAAAGTGTTACAAAGTAGAATAAACAATCTTGGTGATCATAGTGGTTATTTTGCAAGAGATCTGTAAAGTCTGGTAAACCACCCACCACTCCACACCTGTGTACCATCATGGAGCCATTCCCAGGATGTGGGGTGCACAAGCATTAGGGCCAAACATGCTTGTTCTGCCTTTGTTTCTGTCCACCTATAAGTCTCTGTGTATCTCTCTCTCTTTCTGGATAAATACTGTTTGATTTTTGAGATATATTCTCTTATTTTCTAGATTCCAAGATAGCACTCTTCTTCCTATTGACATTCTTTTCAATTTCTTATTTAGAATTCTCTGTTTAAATAAGAATATAGAATATAGCGTATTCTAAGACTTTTTTTGCTGTAGGATTTTGTGCTTCAAGGTCATTGTTGATGTTACAGTTTTCATTCAAATAAAATGAAATAGGGCCCATTTCTTCCTGCTTTAGAGTTCTGCTACATAAGTGTATTCCTCAAAATGTTTGCTATTTATATTATTAGTTTGAACCAATGTTTTTGAGTTATCTGAGACCACAAGTATTGACATTTAATTTGTCTGTGCCATTGATGATGGACTCAGTAGCAGACTGGGGTTTAAGAATTTAGAGACCTGAGTGCCATCTCCAGGTCTGCTGCTGTTTCCAGCCATGACTCTGAGCAAATCTGTCATATATTCCTTAGAATGAGACAATGAGAGACACCGTTTTCTCCAAGAACACCACCTCAAGAGACTTTTTAAATTATTGCATTAGACTGCTTAAATGTATAGTAATTATTTAGTTAGAGTATTACTCTGCACACCAGCTGTTGGGACTCATGGTGAGGACTAGATTAGCTATCGGCAACATTTAAAATATTATATATTTTTTGGACATTATTATAAGAGAAATCTCATGCCTGCTACATAAAAGAAGTCACATGTTAGGTTAAAAGGACTTTAAGATGTCTGATAAATAAAGCAAGGTCAAGTCAGGCACAGTGGTTCAGGCCTGTAATCCCAGCACTTTGGTGGGCCAAGGTGAGAAAATCGCTTGAAACCAGGAGTTTGAAACCAGCCTGGCCAACATAGTTAACTCCTGTCTCTACAAAAAGAATAAAAACAAATTAGCCAGCATGGTGTGGCATACCTGTAGTCCCAGCTAATTAGAAGGCTGAGGTGGGAGGATCACTTAAGCCCAGGAATTTGAGGCTGTAGTGAGCCATGATTGAGCCACTGCACTCCAGCCCAGGTGACAGAGAAACATATCATATCTTTCTTTTTTATAAATTTATGACTAGATGCATTTTTAAACAATTTTAACATAATTTTTGCTCTAGAATTCTCTGTCTCAATAAGAATATAGAGTATTCTAAGACTTTTTTTGCTTTAAGATTTTGTGCTGTATAAGCATTAACCAATTCTAAGTTTTAAAAAATTATATGTATTTGTACACCCTCATTGCTTAATATAAGATAATCTTACTAGAAATACTAAGCAAGTATACAACAAATAATTGAAAGATATGTTGCGTCATGATCTTCCCCTGAATGATATCTATGATGCTAAATATTAAATGTTTTAATAACAGAAAAAATATATTCATATTTTAGGGTATACATATATACATACATATACAATAATATAACAATAAGGACAGGGATGAGACATCTAGTATACCCCAAAACTTATATTTATGAAAATTTATGTGATAAAAATAAATTGTTTTTTAAAAATTTACTTTAGAGTTTAGCTTTCTATGTCTACGTAGTTGGCATTGTTTCTCCTATATTAGGTAACTTTTATTGTAATCTAGTTATGTTAATTTGTTCTATTGTTACTTGTATAATCTATATATGCATATATTTTTATATATAAAGCCTTAATAATATACTCGTTTAATAAAAAAGAACCCCAAGGTACTTTTACAAATGGTGCTAAAAGATGAAAATACTAATATTTTACAATGCTATAAGAAGCTAATGAACTAGAAATGTCTTTAACCAAAGGCACTTTTCCTTTGGTTTTAGCAGAGCAGAGAATTTTAATGGACAGGTAAGATAAATCATTTAATGTGTGAAATACTCATATACCTATTGGAAAGGTAACACATTGAATGTGAATATATCTTCTCTGGCTATCTGATTTATCTGCAAAAGGAAATCTTAGTAAGGTGCAAAATGTGACAGACATTTGCAGTCTGTCTGCAACTAGCCTATTTCTTTCAGAGAAATGTGAACATAAACTGCAAAAGCGTGGCTAGATGATCAGTTCATGCATTCCTTGACTTCTCAGAATGACTACTAGTGATATTCGCATCTAGCCTGGGACTTCAACTACGCAAATCTGCCAAAGCAGTCTTTGTAGACAGCCTCCAACCAACTTGTCTTTGCCTTGGGTTCAGTAAATTGACTGTGATGGTTATCCTGGCAAGACAGAGTGGATCGTGGATCCTCTCTCAGAAGTAGACTATATGGATATAGTATTTATATATATCCAAGGGCCAAAAAAGTTACACATTTTAAGAGACGTTCGCAGTAATCAGAAGTGTCTGGATGCTGATGATAATACTTTGAGCACCTCTTGTAACTGCTGAAGTCAAACATGACCTGTATTCCTCTTTTGTTATTGGTATATAATGAATATTACAATTTTAATAGTTTTCTCTTTCTTAAAACATGCATACATTTTTTGGTACCCTCTATATGTGTTTGTAAATATATAAAATCTGGTGAAAAGTTGAAGTGCAAGACAGCCTATACTTCAAGGATTGGAGAAATAAAATGCAGCAATACAGTTTCTCATAGAAAGTCTCAGATTAAATACATAAATACATAGATAATAAATATTTAGCTAAGAAAAATATTTGTTTAAGATTAAAAAGACTAAGATATGACCACCCGGTAGTTTGATTTAAAATAAGAAAAATATCTGATTCTTAGAATAGAGTTAAGGATATTAGTAGAAATTCTTCCTCCTTACTCCAACTGGCTTAGCATTGTTTTTGTTTTTAACTCTAAAATTGTTTTAGGGATTCAGGTTTAAAATTACAAGCATGCTTTGCTCCTCTATAGATTTGATTTCTCAATTTGTCAGCCAATTATATAACTCTATATTTAACTGAATTTGCATATACCTATTTTTTTTTCCCTGTGGTCACCATTTTGGGAACATAGCTTTGTTCAGTACATCCCTCTCACTTAAATCTCCATCTCTCTGTAGTAGAAAGAATTTCTAAAAAGCTCTCAACCGAGAGTAATACCCCAAATGTGTGAGTATAATAAGACATCACTCCTCGATCATACTCAGTGATCTATCACAGAAACAAAGAACAGGGTACCATATGTTCTCACTCATAAGTGGACCTTGAACAATTATAATATTATAAGAAAGGGATTGGCAGTGGTGGGAAACTGTCAGGGGGGATGAGAGTGGCAGTTGAGGGAAACTGCTAGGGGAGGGAGGGACATACCTCATCAACAAGGATACCTGCATAATCAATGTTTGTATGCCTGACCCTGAATTGTACCCCACATCTTTATAATAATTTTTTTTTAAAGATATCACTCCTAGGATCAAATTATAGTATATGGGACAACTGACTTTGAGAATATCCAAATGGGCATAATGTAATCACAAGATTCCTTAAAAGCAGAGAACTTTTTCCTACTGGTGGGAGGAGAGAAAAATCCTAGGTATGAGACGTAAAAAGAACTAGACTGGCATTGCTGACTTGAAGTCATGGAGGGCATCAGGAGGAGGTATGTGGGAAGCCTCTAGGAAAGAAAGTGGCCCCACCTCACATCCAGCAAGGAAACATCATCCCCATGCTATAACCACGAAGAACTGAATTTTTCCAACAACCTCAATTATGTTGGAAGTAGATTTTTCCCCCAATGCCTCAGCGAAGAGCCCAACCAAACAAACTGTGATTTTGACCTTGTGACACACTTAGCAGAGAACCCAGCAAGCCCACATGGACCCCTGACCTACAGAAACTGTAAAATTGCACATTTTAAGTTGTTATTTAAGTGTTATTCTAAGCTCCTGAGTTTGTGGCAATTTATGACACAGTGATAACAAAATAAGACACCTTCCAACCTAGTCTTATTCATCAGAAGTCTTTATAACTGACTCTAATTATCTTAACATTTTTCTCTGCAAAAAAATCTACAAGCCTTCTCAATGCTTGAAACCAAATTCAAGACCTTTATTTTGATTTTAAAATGCTCCATTAAGTTAAGCCAAAATTCCTATTGCAACCTATTTTCTACTATCCCTCTGTAAAAATGATCCCATAGCACTTGTTGTATTTGATCTCCAATTTGTCATATTCCATTATATTTTTCTATGTATTTACCTATCAAATCCATTAAACTGGACACTAACTCCTTAAAGATAGGAATAATCTTTTCAAGGACTTTCTATTCTCAGAACCTGGAACACTGCTCAGCAGCAGTTGCTAAATAATCCCACTCATGGATCAATCTTCACTCCACATTAAGTCCATGCCAGAACTTAGGTCCTTTCACCAAGCCATGCTTGCTCCTGCCCCTTAGCTTTTACTAATGTGCTTCCCTCAGCTGGGTTATCCTGTTTGTTCTACCACCTAACAATGTGTTGAGGGAGCAGTCAATATAAAACAGTCAGTATGCAGGTATTTTATGGAGGTGGAAATCTACTCTGGATCAACACCATTTTACATTATTGCAAAACACAATGTCTGGATAGAAACAAGAACACAAACCTGAAGCCAGAGTCTCTTCAGTGCCAAAGGAAGGCAGGCACTGTGGTTCATGCCTGGAATCCTTGCATTTTGGGAGGCCAAGGAGAGAGGACTGCTTGAACCCAGAAGTTCAAGTCCAGCCTAGGCAATATAATGAGACCTCAACTCTACGAAAAATTAACAAATTAGCTGGGTGTGATCCCAGCTATTTGAGAGGGTGAGGTGAGAGAATTGTCTGAGTTCAGTAGGTTAAGGCTGCAGTGAGCCGTGATTGTGTCATTGCACTCTAGCCTGGGCAAGAAGTACAAGTTTAATAGCCACTTGTAAGAGTAATTGCCATTGAATGAGTAGTAAGGGGTGGGATTTCTTGAGGTGATTAGTCCATGTGGGCTCCATCCACATGGATGGGATATGTGCCATTACACAAGGCAAGTCTGGCACCCATTGCCCTCTCTTATGTGCCACCTGCTACAAGGGGATGACTCAGCAAAAAGGCCTAGACCCTTGATTTTAGGCTTCTCAGCCTTGAGAACTGTGAACCAATAAATTTTTGTTTATTACAAATACCCAGATTCTGATATTCTGTTACAGCAGCAAAAATGGACTAAGTGTCAAATTGAGGGGTAGAAAAATGATGAAATGACATGAAGTGTTTTGAGATAAGTTTTTGACTACAGATGTTAGAGACTAAGACTAAAAGAATTATGTGGAACTATCTTTATTTGGATATGCATACCTGATAGATAAGTAGGTAGGTAGGTAGATGATTGATAGATAGATAAATAGATAGGTAGATAGATAATAGATATTCAAACTGCTTCGGTTCAAGTCCTAGATAAGCCATATGCTAATTCCTAAATAGTTTCAGATAGTATCCTAGATAAATCATTTTTAATATCAAAAGATACCTGGCCTTGCAGATACATAGGGTTACAGTTCTGCTGTTGCTATAATTAGAATTTTGTTCTGGTTTTATAAGCCAGAAATGATCTTTATATAAGACATATTGTTAGTAAATTATTTCTAAAACCACTCAAGGAATTTCTTTATGTCTGATTAAAAGCATAATTTCAAATCAAGTAACTCAATCTTTTGTTCTAAAAATCAGCCTGGCATAGTACAAATAAAAACTGATAATGAGAAAATATTTTAACATTTACATATGAAATTAGTAGTAAATTTTGCAAAAGGCAGTCGTTCTTGCTAATTAGATGTGTTATTAAATATAATTTATGTGTGGAATCGACCTTTGACTTAACCTAATATAAAGGCTGGTAATTACATTACATTGTTATTAGCTAGATTACGGTGGGGATCAGGTCTCCACTGCACAATGCCTGATGTATAAGCTTGCAAAAATATTGTAGAATGGAGATAGAAAGTAAAGAGGGAAGGATTAAGGAAAAGTAGGAAGGAAAGAAAAAAAAGGAAAAGGAGAAAATAAACAAGAAAGACGATGAAAGATAAAATGGAATGAGAAACTAGAAAAAATAAGAAAAGGAATAGAATGAGAGGGAGAGAGAAGAGAAAGGAAGGAAGGGAGGAAGGCAGGGAGGGAGGAAGGGAAGGTGGGAGGGAAGGTGGGAGGGAGAAAGACCGAGAGGGAAGGAGAGAGGGAGAGAGGGAGAGAGGAAAGGAGAGAGAAAGAGAGGGGAGGAGAGGAAAAGGGATAGAGGGAGGGAAGGAGGGAGGGAAAATGTGAGGAAGTAGAAAAGTGGGAGAAATGGAAAGAAGGCACGCTACTCACCCTCTTCTCCCACTCCTCCTGCTGACAATGCCTACTCCTCAGCCGTGTGAAAGACTTGTCTCAAGCATGCCATGTTCTTTAGGTCTTATAGTTTCCTATTTATCCCAACACTGTTTTCCTCCTGATAAACTTCTCCTCATTGTTAAAAACCCAAATGGCAATGCTTTCCCCAATCCTGGTATCTCAGGAAAAATTAGAGGCATTCTTCTTCCTGCTCTCCCAGTATCTCTTTGTCTCAGAGAGTACAGTGGAGAGTTACTGTTAGGATACCTGTCTCATTATTTTGTAGCTGTTGCTTTACTGATGTGTAGTCTCCCCATTAGAATGCAGTCTTCTGGAGGCAGGAAATGGTCTCATTCATCTTGTATTCTTAGATCCTTGCATAGGGCTTGGTTTATATGGTAGCACTCAGTGATTCTATAAATTATCACTTTCAATTTTCACAACTAACCATGCGCATTAGGCATTATAGTCTTCATTTTGCAAAAGAGTAAACCTAGATTCAGATTATTTAAATGACTTGTCCCGTATCATTAGTTTTAGTTATCCCGAAAATAATTCTTTGGTTCTCACTGACAAGACCTAGAATCAAAGGAATAATTTGGTGAATTAAAGAAAAAACTATGAAAAGCTCTTTAGTACATTGTAAAGTGATAAGTGGAAATAAGATCAAATTATGCTTGTTTTCATTATGAGTTTTTGAGAATTGTATTCTTTCCACATATCTATTTTAGAAAAGTCAAAACTTATGTTAATTTATGAAACAGAAACCTGAGAGATATGCCATGGTCTCTTATTTGTTATTTAATGAGAACTAACATGTAAAACTGAGGCAAAAATAAATTTTTAAAATATATAATTCATCATTTGCACTTGGATTAGATATATAATTTTACATTAACAAAGAATTTGTGAATTGTTGGTGTGTTCTTTCATATATTCAATAAATGTTTCCTGCCCACATGTCCGAAGCACTAATTCTTTGTTTAATCTTACCTTAGTTTACACTTGTTAAAATATTTTCTCATGTCATACATTTCTAATTCAAGCATGGAATTAATTTTCTTTGGTGAATTTTTATTGGTTTCTCAATCTTAGTTTTTGTTTATTTTGCAATAGGATGTCTAGTTTAAGTAAATGATTTGCTCATCCAGAACTATAGGCTTTTTAATTCTATAAATTGTTGTGATTTATCCAAGACTTTTATTTCTATTGGATTATATAGTTTTTTGTGATTTTAATTATTTTGTTTATTATTACAATAATTGTATACATATTCAGTATATAGTTTTCTGTTTGAGCAAAATCACAAATATATCACTATTTCCAAGACAGTTTCCCAACGGGGCTATAATTTCTGAGTATTTGCCCTATAACTTCAAGACTACATTAAAATGTAACTTGAAGTTTTAAAATCTAAGCAGAATTGGTGCTGTTTCATCAGGGGATGCTTTGAATGGTTTATAAACTAACACCAGAATGTCTAAAAAAAAAAGGCTTCTCCCAGAGCCCATTAACCTTCAAGAAGCCTTAGCCTTTCTTTTCTGACATGAGTAAAGCGAACAGGATTTTAATAAAAGTCCTGCAGCAGACATACCTAAAAGGTCAGGACTCATGATAAAGCTGCCAACACTGCAACTTTAAGAAAACAGATCCTGACGACCTTTAATAACACCAGGTTTGCCAGTGCTCCTTGTAAAGGATTTGTATTTTAAAATTCCATTTGAAAAACTGACTCTTCCATTTGACAGGATCATGGTCTTTAATCTTATTTTTGGTGTGCCAGAATTGACTGTATGCCCTGTAGAAACTTGCATTTTGTATGTTTGTAAGGACCTTGAAAAATAATTTTCTCTAGTGATAGGTATACTTCTCCATCTTCAACTTTGACTTTCTGATCATCCACCTCATTAATACAAAGTGCTACATACCTTAAAGTAGAAGGAATTTAATATTGAAGCAGTGGCCATGATTCATCAGTGCTTGTATTTTACTTGTTTTCATTTTTGTTTCTTAATCTCTCCTCAACTTTTTACAGAATGAATAACTGGAATTAAGAATTGGTGATATATAGCAGTAATTTCTGCATCTATTTGTTCACTAGTAGAGCAAAAGAAAAATTGTCATTATAAACATAGTTAGTAAGTATCATAACTCCCATTTAACAGGGAGTAAACAAAGACTGAGAACTTAAGTAATTTGCCCAAGTTAGCACAAGTAATAAACAACAGTGCCAGAATTCACTGTTTTCAGATCACTCAGTTTCAAAACCTCACACTATTTCCAAACTCTAAGACATATGTCTACATTTCTATCCTCATCACCTCAGTTTACATCAATTTAAATTAACAAATATCTCTTTGGAAGCTAGAATAACATTATGGATAAAAAAATAAATAAATAAAATATTGATTTAAACTATTCCAGAGAATAGAAACAGAGGAAAACTTTCACATTCTTTTTTTATGAAGCAATTTCAACAATGAAAAATCTTACAAAGATTTTACTAAAAACAAAAGTAAAAAGCAAAAAACTCACACTACTCTCACAGGAGTGTCAATGCACAAGTCTTAAAATAAGGTACTACTAAACAGAATTTAACAGTGCAGTGTAAATAATACTAAATCACAAACAAGAAGAGATTCTTCTGGAAAAGTAAAGCAATTCAATACTAGGAAGTCTAATAATATGACTCATCATATGAATAGAGTCAATGAGAAAAGCAATGTGATAATCTCCAGAGATGTTGAAGAAGCATTTGACAAAATTCAAAACTAGCTCTTTAACAAGGACAAAAAACATCATAATAAATAAGAATTGATGGATAGTTATATATGTATACATATATATACACACGCATATCTATACATATATGCATATATATGAGAATATAGATATGCATACATATATACGAATATTGTATATATTTATCAAAAACCAGCATATAGCCATGTCTTCCTTTAAAGAAAAGCACTAGAGATGTTTCCACTGGAACAAGACGGTGCTACACTCTATTTTTACTGTGATTTAATATTGAATTGAAGATACATGACAAAGAAGGCAATGAGAAGCATAAAACTTGGAAAGAGAGATAGAACTATCTCTATTTGCAGAAGATAAAATTACCTGAAAACCTGAAAAAAAGTCAAATGAAACAACAACCAGATAAAAAAAGAGATGATTTAATAAAATAGCAAGGCATAACTGTAACACACAGAAACCAATATCCTACATGTAATTACACACAAACAGTTTTGAAGATATACTGAAGGAGAATAGAAAAACTTTTACCTCAATTTTAGATTATAGTCGTTTCTGAGAAATTTTTTCTTTCATTCGGGAGGTAGGAGCAATTTTGATGTGTGACTAGAATAGTGAGACTTTGTGTCTCAGTAGAAAGAAAGAAGGAAGAAACTCAATGGCAGATCAGGGAGGTGTAAGAGTGAAGCTGATTGCGGTGAAGACTGAGGTCTGAACACATATGGTCCTTTAGAAAAAAATTAAGCACAGAAAAAAAATACAACTAGGATGCAATGGGACCCTGAAAAAATAAAGCAGCAGTAAGAATGGAAAGGACAGTACAATACAAGAGACATTTAAAAGGATCAACCATTTGTGTGTGTGTGTGTGTGGAAGCAGAGTGATTTATTATAGTATCAAAGGAGGTTTATTATGCTCTTTGGCAACTTTTAAATTTATTTGAAACGTTCTGTAACAAAAGAAGATACATGACAATGAGGACATAGAACTTGAAGCTCTCCAAGTGCTTTCCGGCTCCATAGCCCTATGGCCATTTGGGCATGGTGCATTATGTATGTTTGGTATAGATCAACCATTTTAATGGCTTGAATCAGACATTTGAAGAAAGTAGTGAATTAACTGAGCCAGGGGGAAAATGTTGGCCAGAAGGTCGATAGAATCATTTAGGGATAAGGGTGGAGACACCAGTACAAGCAGTGTTCAAGACATTGTGGTCAATAATTATTCCACTAAGATTTTCTATCTGTTTTTATCACTTGCCCCAAATCATTTAAAGTTAAAAAGTAGTCAGGCCTTCAATACAAAGTCAAAGCTAACTGCACTGTACTTTTTCTCCTTCTCTGATATTTTCCTTTGTTCTCACTCTTTTATTCCAAAAAGCCAAATATAAATGCCTGTCATTTCACCGTGTCATGTTGAGAAAGGTGAGATGAAAAGGGGGAGAACAAAGGAAAAGAGCAGTTGAAAATATAATGTTGGAAGTTGTAGGAGAGTTGTGTAGGCTTTTTTCAACCACTCTCAAGTTGGAAGATGAAAATTAAGACTCACCAGACATCATCAAAAATTTCATTTATTCTCCTTCAACCGAATGTATTCCCACTTTGGGTCCTTTGCAGTTGTAATTCTCAGCCAGGGATTTGACTTCTGCGGTATCTTTCATCACTGACATCCTGGCCAAATGCCACATCATCAGATAAGCTCATCTCCTGGTGTTCTGTGTTCCCTGGACTCTATTTTTCCACCCTATCATTCACCTAGTCTGTGTTTAGTTGCTTATTATTTGTCTCTTCTCACTAGAGTACAAAGTTCGTGATATCAGATATATTTTTCCTGTTTTTCTCTTTTCCCCCTTTACTATTGCCTTCTAACAGCCTAAAATTATATCTACCACATGATACACATCTACTAAATATTGGTTTAATAAATGAATGAACAAATAATGAATAAGAAAGCCCTAGTAATGATATTCCACAAAATTCTTGCAACTATATTTTATTTTGTAATCAAGATAACTTTGAGAAAGAAAAAAAGTTGGAGCATTTTTCCCTCAAAAGATAATAAGCAATATTTATGTTATAAAGATTTGTTAAATAAAAAAATATATAGATTATGACCTTTCCTTAATTCTTGAAGGTTACTGGTTTTTCAAAAGGGAAGCAATGATGAGTTTTTTGGAGGCACATCTTCCCCAGCACTTCTCCAGTCCTTTCTCTCTGAATTAGGATATTTCTTCTTTGAAGAAACATTCAGACCCATATTTGTTAAGCCTCAAAGCACTTCATTAAACATTTAATAATGGTGATAATGGTTAATAGCTGATATAGTGCCTACATTAATACCATCAGAAAGAACAAATGTGTAAACATTTTTAAGTTTCTGCATTCAACAAGAATTCTAATGCTTTGAAAACATGTATGATATATCATCAATTAAACATGCTGTGATTTATTTATCCACCTGTTTAGTGTTGAATGGTGAATTTTATTTCATTTTTTGGTGTTATAAATAAAAACATAGATCTTTCTCAGCACTTATCTTTATTTCTAATTTCATCTCAAATTCATACAAAATTAATCAAATTACAAACTTTTGATGCTCAGTAGAGCAGATGTCTGTTTATTGTGTTGAAAACATATTATAACTTTCCTGTCACTTCTTCCTATCTTATGAAGTTGAAGTCCTCCCACCAGTGAAAATAAAAATAAAGAACTATCACTTAAGAAGGTCCCTCTACTACAAATATGCCAGAGTTTCGACATCAATCTTGCCAGGAAGGGCTTCTCTAGATAGGACTAGAGGGATGAGAAGCAGACATTCACGAAGATCCCCTTGGCATGGCAACTTTTGCAAAGAACTGCATGCTATTCTCCCTCTCCCCTGTGCCTAACATCAAGAGAATGAGCTTCTAGTATTCTTTAAAATATGTAGATTGGGAAATCAGAATCTCTGTCACTCCAGAAATCAGATTTCCCAGTACCCATGTACCTTAACTTTTTCTTGAAACGAAGGTCATTTTAGGAACATACATTTTTTTTCCCCAAAATAAATTCAAGCAAAAATTTAAAACTAGGGAGCTGGCACAAATGATTTGCGAGCTTAATAGAAACACTTTGACTTCATTTCTCAGATGTATTTCACATGCATGAAATAAAGGGAGAAAAAGTTCCATTGACATTCATTCAAGGAAATAGATTTTTTTTCCCACTATGCCACTGTATTATGGTGTATTATCCCCAAGATATTACTCTAAGTAGTGCTATCCAACAGAACTTTCGGCAGTGATGAGATAGTCTCTATCTGCCCTGCCCAACATGCTACCCACATATGCCTGTTGAACACTTGAAATAATGCTAATGCAGCTAAACTGAGAAACTAAATTTTAAATTTTATTTAATTTCAATTAATGTTAACTTTAACATTTGCATTTGTCTGGTGGGACAGCACAACCATCAGGCACATCATTCCATTTCTGCCTTTCTTTTACCCTTTCTCTACATTCTACCTGAAAGCTAGGATTTCATTCTTGATACTGCTAGAAAAGTAACCTCCTATCTATGATAGGCAGAATGATGGCTTCCAAAGCATACTAATTTCTAAAACCTGTGAATATGTCACCTTACATGACAAAAGAGACTTTGCAGATGTAAATAAGTCAAGGATCTTGAGATGCAGAAATTATCTTGGATTATCTGGGTGGGCCCTATGTGATCATGTTTCCTTTTCAGGGGAAGGCAGTCAAGATGGAAGGGAGATATAAAGATTATAAAAGCCGATGCAGGGGTAGAGAGAAAAGAAGATACCATGCTGCTGACTTTAAAGACAGTAGAAATGGGCCACGAGCCAAGGAATGTGGGCTACCTTTCGAAGTTGGCAAGGCAAAGAAACAATTTCTCCCCTAAAGTCTCCAGAGGGAACTGCCACAGCACTGTGGATATGCCTTTAGCTTTAGTCTCCAAAACTGTAAGATAATACATTTGTATTTCTTTAAGCTACTAAATTTGTAATGACTGGTTATAGCAGCCATGGGAAACTAATACTATGCTCTAGAAAAATCTTGCTCCTGGTGCACTGGTCTGGGTGAAATAGACAGGTTTGTGATGATGCTTCACACACAGAGGCCAAGATTCAATTGTGTACGCTAAATGAAAATGTATATGCAGACTGATTTAATACCACTGGAGTCTGTGACACCTTCTAAGACCTCTATGCCTCTTAAGCAGTGAGATGCTTGTGGGTATATTATCCCAGCCATTTTAACTATTCAAACATGTTCTGGCAACTGCTAATACTACTATGTTAGGGTATGTGAGAGTTTAGGCAGAGACTTTACCTTCTCACCCAACCTTCCACCATGTCTATGGCTGCATAAGTTGAATGTACAAAGAAAACCTGCTTCACCCTTGTTCTGCTTTCCAATTTGGTTTAACTTACTCCTTAGGCCAACTTTAATTTTGAAGACAATAATTCTGAAGTTGGGCTTTAGATGTATCTGGGTCGGATTTGCCTTATCAAAGGAGAAACTATGTACTCATTAATCTCATAAAGATTCTTTGTTTTTTGCTTCCATTTTGCAGTCTCATTTCCTATATGAGTTTCTGCTAAGAGAAAATTGGTGATGTGGAAGGCTTTCATTGGCATTAGCCATTAGAAATTTCCTGGCCTATGGAACTGAATTTTGATGACAGTTTTCTATCTCTGGTTAGAGAAATCAAAAGGAAATTTTGATCTTTCTACTTAGTTAATTGTTTGGCTGAATATATTGACTGATTATTTGGAAGAGCAGGATTTTTAATGTTGGGGGCATGGATTCTGTTATTGTGGTATATTCTGAGTTCACCTCAATTGTGAAAACCAAAATGAAGTCCTAGATGCACATGGAAGACAAATGCTAAATGCTTTGACTTACTTTTTAATATATACATTGACAATGGAAACTTTTTACTACACTTGAAAAAAAAAATACAATGGGGCCTACTTTGTAGTAGTAACAAAAACAATCAACACTAAACAAATAACAAAATATTTGGCAATAAAGTCAAGTTTAGGCTTGATAATTAGGTTTGGGAATGCATCTTTGCTACTGAGTCACAAGCTCCTAAAAACATATAGTTTATTAATTATCTGAAATGCTTAGAAAGACTAAACTGTTTCAACAAAAATGTTAAGGCTAAAATAACTTAAAGAGAATAAAAGTAGGATCAAGGTCCTCTAACCAGAATCAAATTATAGCCTATCCATTTTTCTGCAGGGCAATCAGACCACTTTTATGTAAGATAATAAATCTGTAGAAATGAACTGTTTGTAATTAAAATTAAGCATGCCAAATCATTTCAGGATCATTTATAAAGTCAAGTGCCAGTTAATAAAGCAGTTAGATTTTCATTGTTATTACTTTCTTTAAAATTATTTCCATTTGAGATGAATTATTTTCTTGAACATGGTCCACCTTTTGGGGATTCTGAAATTTAATTATTCTGGGCTTGAAAGAAAACTGTATCTTGACTTACTATATTTTTTTTCTAGTGAACTGAAAAATAATTGAATAATGAGTTTATAGTAACAAATTTATAATACACTTTTTTTTTGAGTTGGAATCTCACTCTGTTGCCCAGGCTAGAGTGCAGTGGCACGCTCACAGCCACCCCAGCATCGACACGCTGTGCTTAGGCCATCCTTCTGCTTCAGCCTTTACAAGGAGCAGGAACTACAGGCACGCACCACAATGTCCAGCTAATTTTTTGGTTTATTGTAAAGATGAGGTCTCACCCAATTGCTCAGGCTGATCTCGAACTCGTGGACTCAGGCAATCCATTTGCCTTGGCCTCATAAAGTGCTGGGATTATAGACTGAGTCACCAAGCCAAGCCTATAATATACATCTTTACCACAGAACAGTGACTACAGCATAGATCTGCTGTCAAATCATTGGTGCAGTCTTGATTTCTTAACTTAAAACTAGAATTATAGATTGGGTGCCTAATTATAAAATAGCATTATGTAGCATATGTAGAGTTAACTTATAAGAATGTGAACAACATAACATCTTTCCAAAATTGAATGCCGTCATTAGTTATATAAGAGTGAACAGTTTTATTTTTAATGTTTCAACAGTAATGAATTCCTGGCATGTGTAGTCAACCATACTACTTGAAAGGAGGGGACCCCGAGAAACTTAGAATAAACTTAATTCACATTTTGCCTCAGCATAGCCATTTTTGCTTAGATTGACATGCTTTGAATCTAGCACAGGTTAAACATAGATAAAATTTCCAATACACAGGTTTTAGGAAGTGTTCAGACATTTTACTGTAGGCCAAGCTGACAGCCTACCCTACCTTGATGGCAAATCTCCATCAGATGCAAGACAAGGACAGATCCATAGAAATGATAATAGACCACCCTTTTGCTAAGGAGTTTGTGGACTGCAAAAGTCTAACAGGTCTCGTGCAGGAGAAACCCCTCCCCTTTTCTCCTCCTATCTAGCCCACCACCTGTGGGCTTGAGATGCTGTCTGACAATGTCAAGATCTAAAACTCATTTGGCTACAATCAACATCAAAGACCTGCAGCCCTGGACATTTCTTTTGGTCTAGACCCCTCCGGGCCCAAACCCCTCTTACCCCAAAGGCCCTTAAATATGCCCAGTTCTTGGCCCTTTGAGACCACACTTGCCTCTGAGTGTTGTCCCCTTTCCAATCTGTGAAAGGTGAATAATAAATTTTACTTCTTTCGACTTCTTATTTGGTCGCAATCTTGCATTATTCCTGCAGTACCAGCACCCAGCCCACCTCACCTCAGTTTACCCTTTCACTACTGAAAGCCTTTCTACCTAATCTTGCCCATGCTGTCCTCCTGACCCAGAGTGTCTTCTCAGGTTTTTAACCCTTTCTCACCCTGAAACTCAGCTCAAGCACCACAGACAAAGAACTTCCATGACAAACACCTAGTCCACCCCACATAGATAGCATTCTATTTATAACAACTCTATACCCTTGGATACCCCATCCATGCTTCCACAATAACGCTTTCCACAATGTATTGAATTTGCTAAATTTCCTTACAATCCCCAGTGCTTCAGACACTGCAGGAAACACAATAGGGACTGAATATATGTTCTTTCAATTTATCAACAAGCTGCAAAGTACTGCTCACTTCTCATTAGTTTTTTCTTCAGTAGACTTTAAAGATGTTTTCCCTGGAAAGCATTTCATTGGCCAGTCCCTAATCATGTCAGTCCATGTATTTATGCTGCTGATTTCATTGTTTGATTTAAATGTAAGTTCTCAAAGAGAACCCCAAATATATCCATATATTTAATTCCATACGAAGACAAATAAAACAATCTTTAGTAGTTGATATTGGGATGCAATCAAATTAATAAGACAGTTGTCATACACCATGCTAAACAGGATTTCTATAAATGAGTTAAAGCCCTTAAAATAAATTTGAAATGATTTATTTCTATAAACTCTTGCTTAGTGGAGTGTTAACATAAATAATGATCATAGTGAGAAATCAACTGGATACTATCTTCTTGTAAGCATATTAAGAGGACAAGTAACAATTGTAAGCATTATTTTGAAAGTGCTACATACCACACAAAGTAAATGTATTTTATTTGAATTAGCACGTTATTGCAGAGGTTATGTTCAAGCTTTACTAAAGCAAAGTGTTAGATGATGATGAAAGAACAAGTGTGTAAATCACTAGTTCTGTCTCCCACTACTTACTGACATTTACGAGGTCAGATTTGTGCCCTGGGATCTCATCTTTTTTTTTTTAACAGGAAAAGAAACAAGTGTGAAGAACACTAGAAGACAAGGATTAAGGATATTAATCTCAGAATTTTATGTCTGGCAATAGCAAGCTGTGAGACCTTTAGAAAGCTGTTTAATATGTTTGGATACAATTGTGTGCACCTCTGAAGGAAGTATTAAAAACAGATGCTTTTAAAAAACTTTTTACAACCTTGAAGTACTTAAATTCTTTTTGTGCTGGAACATCTATAGTAGGTGAGAAGCCCCATAACCTGTTTTCTTCAAATTGGTAACTTATCAACATGCATCTATTGAAGATCTACTATATCTCAAATGCAGACCCAGGTCTCATAGAAATAACTCTCATAAAGAAATTTAGGATTGAGTTGGAGAAACAGCAAAATAATTACAGGATAAAACAAAACCCTAGGCCATGGGACTGTTAATCCAGTATTCTTTAGCCACCGAAAGGATCAGAAACCTTAAATCCCTGCCTTCGCACAAACATTTTCAAATTCTTCATCTGCAGTAGCGTAAGTCTCTTTTCTTTACTCCTCAGAGAGCCAAAATTGACAGCCTTTTTGCAAACAATATCTGTCACAAACTGCCTCTAATAGAGAGATTTCTAACTGGCTCAATTTGCAACAAATACTGCCTTCCAAAGAGACTAGTATGTCTTTCAGAAAAAAAAGTTGAACAGCAAAGACAATAACAAAATAGTAGCAATTGTTTAAATAGTTCACCACAATATTTGTGTTGAATCAGCTGTAAAAGTAATTTCAGAAACATTAATTTCAATTTCTTCATTGTACAAGTGCTAAAAATCTGCATAAACATAGTATACCTATTTGATCTCAGTGTTAAAAAAGAAGAGATAGAGCCAGACATTGACAAGACTGTATCCAGCCAAAAGACTTTCAAATTGTCAAAGATAATAAATACATGCTCTGTTTGTTTGTTTCTTGAAGAAAAGGGATTATTTAGCTGTATATTGTGTGCTTTCCAAAGCTCCCTAGTCAGCAGCTGTGATCCTCCATTGTAACTTATTATGATTTTTTTTTTTAGTATTAAAAAGTACTAGAAACAGTTATGCCCAAATCCTGACTATGCCACAAATGTAATCTCTGTAACTTGGATACTCTTAATTTCACTGAATTGCCACCAATTTTTAGTTTCTTTATCTGTAAAATAAAGGAATTAAATAAGAAGCTCAATAATTCTTTCTGGATCTAAACTTTACCACTCTATTTCAGTAGTTTGAATTGTCTTTTAACTCAGAAGAGGTAAACAGATGTGTGCTTTAAATAAAATTCAAAATAACAGCAAAACATACACACATGTACTTGATAATTTCATGTCAGTGTGTTCATAAAAGGCTATTAACTGAAGGTCTGAAACAAAAACAAGAATCTTCAATAATATCAGTAGAAATAAATATAATATATTTAAGACTGTGCATGAGTACCACATGTTCTCACTCATGAGTGGACTCTGAACATTTACCATGGTACAATAAGAAAGGAATTGGCAGTAGCAGGGCACTGACAGGGGAGGAAAGGGAGGGGCACATGACATTAATAAGCGTGCCTGACCTCAATCCAGGTGAAGTAGGAACCAAAGGGAGGCCCAAACTTTATCTGTACAGTGACCACTTGTATACTTAATTCTGAATTGTACCCCACATCTTTAAAATAAAAATTTTTTTAAATGACTGTGCAGTTTGGTCAAAACACTCAATTATAATAATTCTCTCCTAATATGTATTTCACTTGAGGTTTTCTGTTGTCTACAACTCTTGAAAATTAAAGTGGTGTCAATAATCCCTATTTAAGATTGTATGCACATGAATTTATTGTTGTAGAAAGAGTTTAGGGTATATCTTGACTACTAACTTTTAAAAAAATTATAACAGGTCTACATGGTAAGTAGCTCAATTCTAGTATAATGCAACAAATTTATTACCAATGTTTGAGCAGACACTCATTCCTTTTGCTGTATCACTTTAAAATTGGTACTATCCTCTGCTTTGATTGGGCCAGTTCCAGTTTTAAAGTCTTGGACCAAATGTCTATGTGTCTTAAGAAAGTCCTAAGCATTCAGTATCCCAAAATCACTGGAGACTTAATTTAGCAAATAATGCAGTGATGGAATCTCTTCCTTTGTTCAATTCTTCACTAGTTACTGTTTTTGCTTTTATTCCTTGAAAGTTGGGAACAAAACTTATTGTATCTCCTGAGTGCAAATTAACATTTAATGAACATTTTAAAGATGTTAATGGTATCTAGTGTGTGTATACTTAAGTATAAACATTGCCGTATTTATATCAAGTGCAGGAGCTAAGGACCTTCTGAAAGTCTGTTGCAAAATCATCTTCCAAAAGGTAGATTAACTGGAGAAAAAGCATACAAATTTATTTAACATGTATACATGGGAGCCTTCAGAATGAAGATCCAAAAATACAAAGTTGAAAATAAATCCTTTGTTTAAACAAAAAAACTGTTTGTTTAGGTTCAGCAAAGTATGGGCAGCCATGTAGAAATATGATTAAAAGAAAAGGGTATGATTGAATGCTAATAAACTGAGTAGGAAACCCCAGCACAATCTGCTTCTTCTTAACCTTACTGGATATGCATTTCTTTCTTCTGGGCATGAAATAGGACCCTCTCTGAAATAGGGGTTTTATGACCTACAGTCAAACAAGGTAGGTCAGATAATTTTTCATGGCTGGTTTTTACACAAAAAAGTGGAAACAAAATTAGAGTAGTATTTTTAGAATCAACGGCTGACTTTGGTGAAAAGGAGTTCTGGTTTCTGTGACCCACCTTGGGGAAAAGGGATTCTTGTTTCTATGACTAGACTCAGGGGAAAATGGGACTGAGAGGAAAACAGAAGAAGGTCAGAGAAAAACTTGCTGCTGCTAAAGGCTTCAGTTTGGGGTATTGTTTTATGGAGCTCCATAAATATATTAGCAAAATTCTTCTGAAAGCCATTTCCAACTGTTCAAATTAATTGATATTCACTTACTCAAAATTCTTTCAATGGGTATTTAGTGAGAATCTACTCGATGCCAGAAAGTAATCCTAGGCAAAGGACAAACAGTGGTGAGGAAGCAGACATAGTCCTTACCCTCATGGAAAAGATGGGTCAATGGAGAAGACTGATAATGAACCCAAGAGGAATAGAGTTCGAAACTTCCACAAATAAAAGAGAGAACAAAAGCAGTGAGGGAGATGAAGATGGTGACTACTCCAGACTGAGAAGACACAGGAGACCACTTTGAAAAATTGTGTTTAAGGGAAGAACTAAAAAGTACAAAATAACTTTTTTATGAAGATGTGCCAAAAAAAGTATATTCAACAAAAGGAAATGTGTGTGCAAAGGCACTAAGGAAAGAGCATAACCTATTGGAAAAGTGAAAGGAGGGTAGGTGTCACTAGAGCACACTGAGGGGGAGAGCAGCCTGAGATGGCAGCAGAGAAGCAGGGCACAAATCATGCAGAAACAAACAGGACCTCCTAGTCTTCCTAGATGACATGAACATCCATCAAATATTTTTAAATAGAACATGACCTGATTTGAAAGATGAATTAAAGCAAGGCAAGAACGGAGAAGGGCAGACCAATCAGGAAACAATGCAATCTATGAGGAAGGGGGGTAGTGGATTGACCTGGGGTGGCAGAGACACACAATGTGGGCAGGTTGAGGCAAGATACTAAAGTTTCATTCACAAAACTTTGTTAACAATTGATGTAGGAGAGAGAGCAAGGGATACACAGAATGACTTCCAGTTTTCTGGATTTAGCAACTGGATAGATAGTGGTGCCATTGATTGCGATGAGGATGAAATTGGGAGTAACATCAAAAGATAGACTCGATCATGTTCACTCTGCAATGACTCTGATACATTCAAGTGGATATGTTAAGAAGCCAGTGGGATATACAAGTCTGAAGCTCTCAAGGGAAGCCTCTGTCAAAGATGCAGGTTTAGAGTCTTCTTACAGAAAGCCAAGGACTGAATACTAAGGAATTCAAGACACAGAGTAGGGGCAATTAGGAAGACGTCAGAAAACAAGGTCAACTTGCGCCAATACTGTGAGTTCAAAAACATTCATAGACAGAAAATTGGGCTTGTAGAGTGCCTTTGACCAAAGGAAGTTTTGTGGGCAAATGAGAGTGAATTTCAGCTTGGAGTTGAGTAAAGAGGAAAGAGCTTGCTTACACAAATCTTTTCAGGAAGTTTGGCTGTGAAATGGATTCAGTGAAATGAGTCAGGACCTAGAAAGGGATCTGGGGCCAAAAGGGTGAGTTTAGTTATTTTTTTAGATGAGATTGATGACTGTATATTGAGGAGGAGAGAGACAAATTGATAATTCTGGTGAAAGTACTGGCTGGATGGGTTGACAAAGCCAGAGGAGATAAGATGAAGAGCATGTGCGTACAGAGATGCTAATGTCATACAGTAGCAGACACCTGGAAAGTTTCCCCAACTCTGCTTATGTTATTGTGTAGATGGTCCAAATCGCCCTCCTTTTATTTTAAATTTAAGTAATCTATTTTAATTGACAAAATAATGAGTATCTATGATTTGATTTATTTTTAATAATACAAAAGGGAATATGGTGAAATATAATCTTTTCCTTCACCTCAGGTCCTCTCCAAGAAAACCAAGGTTATAGTATCTAATGTATTTCTTCCACAAATTGTCTATTCACATAAAAGAATATTTATATCTATATAGATAGACATAGATATGGATATAGATAATATAGATATAGACATAGAGGCCCTGTTAGTATTAGTCACAGTCCCAAAAGGGGAAAGCTAGCCCACCTAAATTCAGATAATTTAAAGAAGGCTTATTTACAAATGGGTTCACTACAAGGGATAAACGGAAACAGAGGGCAATTCAGGAACCTAGAGCTAGCTGCAACAGAGCTTGCACTGTCCCTATGCCCAAGGAGATGAGGGGAGGGAAAAATTAGAGAACCGAGAAGTATAGTGTACCAAAACTTAAGGAGAGGGAGAGAGAGAGAGAGAGAGAGAGAGAGAGAGAGAGAGAGAGAGAGATTGAGAGAGAGAGATTGAGAGAGAGAGGGAGAGACATTATTGAGGCAAACAAGAAACCTGAAAATAAAATATAAGGTAATTGTACAACCTTGACTTTCTGTTGAAGGACACAGCCAGAGTGAAATAACCTCACAAGAAGAGAATCAGGAAAATACATACTCTGACCTAAAGCTTCTTCCTCCAATCTCCTGCCAATCTCCTGCTAAACCCAATGAAAAGTCAGAAGGTTTAGGACCTCTCAATGCAATCTGTCTCATGGTACTGAGAGCCAGGTAAAGATAAAGAGCAACTCCTGGAGGGGCAAATGGAAGATTTCTGACCTTCATGCATCACCACAATCAATTTACTATTCACACAACAGCTAGAGTAATTGTCATGTAAAACAAATGGTGGCATATTATCAACACTGTTCTATATGCCTTGCTTTCTTCTCCTGGCAGTATATCTTAGAGATTATACCTTATCAATACACACAGATCTGCCTTGTCTTTTTAATGGCTGTCAGAGGTTCCATTGTGTGGTCTGCCTTAATTTATTACCGAATTTCTAACCAATAAATAATTTCCCTCGGTTTTTGGCTGATACAAACAATGCTGCAATGAATATTTTTAAAATATGATTTTGTAAAAGTATACTAGTGTACCTATAGGATAAATTCTTAGACATGAAATAGCAAGGTCACAGCACATGCACATTTGAAATTAGTAGACTTTATCAAGTTGCCCTCCAGTTTGCACTCTGATCAAGAGTACATAGGAAGTACTTTTCCTTTGACTATCAGAGATGTTCAATGAAATCTCATTGAAATTTAATTTGTGCTTCTTTGATTATGAAGGATGTTGAACATTTTTAATGTGTTTAAAAGTCAACTGTATTTCTTTTCATGAACTTCCCTGTTCGTGCCCTTTGCTCATATTTCAGTGGAATTATTTCTTATTGATTCCTAAGTATTCTTTACAGCAAAAAGAAAATGGTCCTTTTACTGCCATTTTAAAAAATAGTTCTTCATTTGTCTTTGGATTTGGTTACATTTAACTATTCATGTTTTTGTTTGTTTTTTTGTTGTTTTTTTTTGGAGTCAGAGTTTCACTCGATTACCCAGACTGAAGTACAGTGGCACAAAAACGGCTCACCATACTCTCGAACTCCTGGCCTGAAGTGATTCTCCTGCCTCCACCTCCTGAGTAGCCAGGACTACAGGCATGCACTGCCATGTCTGGCTAATATTTCTTTTAGTTTTTGTAGAAACAAGCTCTCGCTGTGTTGCCCAAGCTGGTCTCAAACTCCTGGACTCAAGTGATCCTTCCACCTTAGCCTCCCAAAGTTCTGAGATTACAGGCATGAGCCTCCATTCAATATTTTTATTTATTTTATGTTTTTTTTGTTTGTTTTTTTTATTGTTCTTAGCTTTTTTTAAAATTTTAAATATGTGGGGTACAATTCAGGATTAGGTATACAAACAGTGATTATGCAGGTACCCTTGCTGATGAGGTGTGCCCTTCAACTGTCATTCTCACTCCCCCCCATGACAGTTTCCCACTACAGCCAATCCCTTTCTTATAGTATTATGATAATTGTTCAAGGTCTGCTTATGAGTGAGAATATATGGTACTCTGTTCTTTGTTTCTGTGATATATCACTGAGTATGATCGACTCTAAATCCACCAAGCTGCTGTGAAGTCCATATATTTGTCCTTCTTTATGACTGCATAATATTCCGCTATGTATATGTACCACTTTTTTTAATCCAGTCCAGCTTTGATGGGCAGCATGGTTGATTCATGTTTTTGCTATTGTGAATAGACCTGCAGCAAACATACGTGTGCAGGTATCTTTTTTGTAGAGTGATTTGAGTTCCTCCAGGTATATTCCCAATAGGGGAATTCCTGGTCATATGGAAGGTCAATTTCTAGTTCTTTCAGAAATCATCACACTGTATTCCAAAGAGGTTGCACTAGTTTGCATTCCCACCAGCAGTGTAGAAGCGTTCCTTTTCCTCCATATCCTTGCCAGCATCTGTTGTTGTTTATATTATTAATGACGGCCATTCTTACTAGGGTTAGGTGGTATCTCAATGTG